>CAIGQQ010028569.1:109043-125372 GCA_903798035.1 Danio albolineatus | reverse complement strand
GGAAGAATGCAGCATCTCATTTCTCAGAGGACACATTCTCTGTTCTCGCTGTCTCCTGAGTTTGTTTTTTCGAGGTGACCTGGCAAGACCCATGTTCACAAGAACACAAATCCGTTCTTTGCGTTCTTGGAATTGAGAAACAGCCTATGTCTTTTTATAACAGATGTAACAGAGCCTGATCTGATCAGATGTCTGACGGACATTATTACATATTTATATATTCAATTATTCATTTTCTTTTCGGCTTAGTCCCTTTATTAATCCGGGGTCGCCACAGCGAAATGAACCGCCAACTTATCCAGCATATGTTTTTACGCAGCGGATGCCCTTCCAGCCGCAACCCACCACTGGGAAACATCTATACACACTCACACAATTTAGCCAATTTATACCACATTATTTTATATTATATTATCACTGAAATGACCTATAATACAGAAAATAGATGTTTCATGCAATTGTTTATATAACTGGTAATTAAGTAAGCACGGAAAAAATAAAATTAGACTTAATAATTTCATGATAATTGAAGCTGAATATATGATTCAGCAGGTGGAGACGGTCATAAATAGATACAGTGGGAGTCTTTAAGTTAATCTTTTCAAGAAAAAAATCCGGAAATGTATTTTTTTTACATATCTTGATACATTTCGTGCTATTATTTAAAATAGTTTCATTAAAATTCATTGGGGGGTTTTAGACGTAAAATGCACCTGCAATTCTAGAATAACCCATAAATTGTCATTAGTCTTCATGATAACTGAAAAGAGGATTTTCAATACATGGTAATGTGCTTCTGCTAATAGAGTAAGAGGACAGCTCTTCATCTGGTGGCCCAGCATGCATCAGGCAGTGAAGTCAGACTGTTAATACAGGCCGGCATCAGTCTGGATTCAGTAGACTCTGTGAGTACCAAATCTTCAATTTACAGCACAACATACTTGCTTGTTATATTTTTTTGGCATTGAATAGTATATCATTTACTGTAGAGTAGTAGAAAAGGGTTAACCATTTTAGCATATGCAAATTCAATCCTTGGTATGACAATTTAAAAAAACAACAGATTTGTAGCATTTTCTATTAGCTCACAAAGTAGTTTTAGTGTTTTGATAAAATATTAATAATGAAAAGCATGTTTAGACTATTACCTAACATCCATCAATGAAATGAGGTTTAGCTTTTACAATGTTTTGTCTTTTCAGAAAGAAAATAATTTAAACACACTTAAGCAGACCATTCTTAAAAAACATTATCTGGTGTAATTATACAAAGGAACTGTTTTTCTTAGAGAATTAAGTGTTAGAGTAATGAGAGGGAAGTGTTTCTACATGTGGTTTGTCAAACCCACTCACCTGTGTGAAGCTCACTCCATAAATCATAAAAAAGTAAGCGATATGGACTAATTGTAAGAAAGTGTCTGGTGCAAATGTGTAAACACTGGTGCAAGTGTTAGTTAAAACCGGGGTTCCCGAACCTTTTAGCCTACGACCCCCAAAATAACAATGCCGGTTACTCATGACCCCCAATATCCTCAGAGGTAGTTATAAATATACAAACCTTGCATGCAACAGTGCACACACCCGAAAGGCCCAAATCTATTCTTTGTTTAATTTTGGAGAACGTCACTCTAAGACCATCCTTTATATTCATTTGTGGCCTTTATTTTAATGAATGCGAGTGTCGTAAAGGTGTCAGAAAGTACAACCTGGTGCCATAAAATCAATCTGCTGCATCTGATGCCACTGCTGTCTTTATTCAATTCAATTCATCTTTATTTGTATAGCGCTTTTACAATGTAGATTGTGTCAAAGCAGCTTCACATACATTATAAAAAATTCAAACAGTGTCAGTCCAGTTTTCAGTGTTGGAGTTTAGTTTAGTTCAATTCAGCGCGGTTTAACATTCACTGCTGAGAGTACAAACACTGAAGATTAATCCATCGTGGTGAACAGGCTGGCGCTTCAGGAACAATGCGAGGACTCGTCTGTCAATGAGGTCTTTCAGGGATCGGTCTCATGCTCTCCACTCCTCCATGACCACCACAGCAGCTGCTCAGGATATGGCCTGGTCCAAGATTATGGAAACCTCGGGAATAATAAAAAACAGTCTAACATAAGCGCAGATGCCATTCAAATTATAATGTCTTTTGGGAAGTGTTCCCAGCTCCGGTTGCCCTAAATAATGCAGACTAATAATCCTTTAGAGGATTTGGATTCCAACAGCATTTGTGTTTTATGTGTATGCTAATGCAAAGAGATGTGTCTTTAATCTAGTTTTAAACTGACAGAGTGTGTCTGCTTCCCGAACTGTGCTAGGAAGGCTGTTCCAGAGTTTAGGTTCCAGATAAGAGAAAGACCTGCCGCCTACAGTTGATTTTGATATTCTGGGAATAATCAATTGTCAGAATTAATTGAGCGTAGAGGATGTGATGGGCTATAATAAACCAGGAGCTCCCTCAAATACTGGGAAGCTAAGCCATTCAGGGCTTTGTAGGTAGTCAGTAAAATTTTAAAATTTATACGATATTTAACAGGGAGCCAATGCAATGATGAAAGAACTGAAGTAATATGATCATATTTAGGGTTAGGGTTAGGGTTAGGGTTAGGGTTAGGGTCTCGTGACAGTGTTTGTGGGAGTGTTGACAGTTCTAGCGCACCCAGAATGAGCAGTAGGATACAGGTAAAGGAGAAAAGATTTTCCACTACTTAATAGACATGGGCCGGTTTATGATTCTGGCGGTATGATAACCTTTGATAAAAATTTCACGGTTTCACGGTATGACGGTATTGTGTTTACTGCTGTAAAATATTATTTTTAAATATCTGGCTAAAAAACAAAAACCCTTTTCCCCTTTGAACAATTTATTTTGACAAACATTAAAAATATTTTGGGGCAGTAAACATGTCAGGCTAAATAATTGAACAATTGACTTCTGCTGTCTTCATTTGTTTTAAAAACACTTATTTCTTTACAATTTACACTTTAAAAACTAAAATAAATGTAAATAAAAAGTCTTACTCATACCTTAGGAACGGTATAGCAGAAAATCTTGCGGTATGAAAACCTTGACTTTTCCAAACCGCGGTATACCTTGAAAACGGTTATCGTCCCATGCCTACTAAAAAAAAAAAGATGTTCCACTACTTAATCGCTCACGGATGTTAGTTTACATTGGGTGAATATGTACATTGGGCGAAAGTGTAAATGGATGATATTAATAGTTTAAAAAAAGTGTCACTAAATATACTTAAACGACCCAAGTAAAGTCTCTGTCTATTCTGCAGGTGGTTTGTCAAGCGCGCTCACCTATGTGAGGCACACCCAGAATTGCATAATGTTTTGAGGTTTTCTGGTGATTTGGTGGATTTAATTTTTAAAGATTTTGTTTTGTACCCATAGTAATTACAAACACTTTCTTACCAGCAACATGTTTCAGCGCTACACCTGGCAGTACTCAACAACTCCACAGAAATAGTCAAGGATCTTATTGAAGCGGGATGTGACCTGGACATCTTTGACAATGTTAGTATGATTTATTCATTCATAAATGTAAATAGTGATGCTTTTAAAGGCATAGTTGACCCAAAAATGAAAATTCTGCCATCATTTACTCATACTAAAAAATGTTGGGGTTAAAAAAGCCACTGAGTTTCATAGTATGTTTTGTTCCTATTATAGAGGTTGGTGGCTGCTTTTTGTTCTGAAAGCATAATAAATAATCTGAGGGGTGTTTTGATATGAAACTTTACAGACACGTTCTAGAGACACAAAAGACTTATCTTAAATCTTGAAAAAGATTTAATATAGATGCCCTTTAAGTTATTTGTTTTGCATAGCACCATTAAAACTAGCTTTTTCAAATGATGTAAAGTGAATAGTCAAGTAGAGTCTAAAATAAAATGTAACATTTTACTTTAGCTTTAACGTGATTATTTATTTTACATTGTTTTAAGCTGTTTTAAGATTTATTTTTTATTTTACCTGATGTTTTAAGAAGAGATTTTAAAACCTCCTCCCTGATATCTGCCAAGGGACAATTCCAAAACTACTTATAAATATTGGAGTTATTTATATATAGTTATTTATATATTGGAGTAGATAATCCAGGAAGATGACAATTATAATAGTCACAGGGTTCTCACAGGTCTAGGCATGGGTCTGTATAAGATTCTGACGGTATGAAAACCTTTAGATAAAAATATCACGGTTTCACGTTATCACTATATTGTGATCAGTGCTCTAAAATAATGGAATTTTTAAAGGTGTATTCTGGACATTGAGGGCGCTTTATATATTGTTTTCATCCAAGTTATAGACTATCATTTTTGCTTACCATTTATAAAAAATATATATTCTGTACCGTGTTTTTAGCACATAGACATTCTATATTTTTGCACAAAATGTTCAAATGACAATGTAACACCGATCATTTTTTACAGCGGCTTCAGACTGCTTTACACATTGCAGCAGAACACGGACGGCTGAACATCGCTGAGATGATCCTGCTATCCGGAGTCAACCTCAATCTGCTCGATAAGGTGCAGATTAAACTTTACCTCAGTTAAACCTGGGTGTGGTGGAAGATGTGTTTTCATATTATGATATAATTCTGATCAAACAAATTAAATGTGTTTACTCAAAATGTTACAGCAAGGGAAATCCTCACTGGATGTTGCAGCACGAGGAAACCATGTCAATGTCGTTGACATGATTATTAAAGCTGATCGATTTTACAAATGGGAAAAGGTATGTTTAATGTAATTTAGTTAAACCAAAAATCATTCAGACGCCATATACAACTTTAAATCAGAGTTGGGACAGTATGGAAAAGGAAATTAAAAAAGAAAGTAGTGATTTCCAAATTCACTTTGACTTGTATTTCATTGCAGACAATTTGAACCCTGGTTAACCCTGGTTGTATGGTTAACATCATTTCATTTGTAAATATTCATCCTTTCCTTTTATTCAGATCTGCAATACATTAAAAATAAGTTGGGACAGGAGCAATTTAGGGCTAGCAATCAGTGATCTCTGATCCCTCGGGCGGCACTGCATCAAGAATCGTCATTTATCTATAAGCGATATCATCACATAGACTCAAAACTTAGCAAACCTTTGTCAAATACCACAATACCTAGTTACATTCACAAAGGCCAGTTAAAACTGTGCTGTGCCAAAAAGGAAGCCCTATGTTAACAGTATCCAGAAGCAGCGTCAACTTCTCTGGGCTCGGAGTAATTTGGGATATATCATCACACCACACAGTGTAAATATGTACTGTAGACAGATGAATCAGTATTTTTGGGAGAAATGGACGCTGTGTGCTCCGGACCAAAGAAAAATGATCATTCAGACCTTGGCAAAGGTAACTTGTACTTCTCTGATGGCACCATTAATGCTGAAAGTACATAGAGATTTTGGAGCACAAAATGCTGCCTTATTTTCCAAGGACACCTATAAAAATTTACCATTTTTAAAAATTTACCAGACGTGACAAGCGCAGATAAATCGTGCTATTCTCGTGTAAATAGGCGCGTGAACATTTTGAGTTTACTCGCTTTATTCGCACGTCAAAACTGTTTCATTTGCGCGTCAAATTCACTTCACAATAGATGCGGATTTGTGTCATGGGCAGGGCTTCTGTCTGCCTGGTGATATTTAGCTTTGTTGCTAAGTGGCTAACATGGATTTTTTTTGAGAGAATAGCCGTGTTTATGTGAAAAAAACAAAAAACATTTGAAAAAAACAAACAAACCATAAAAATCAAGAGGAACACATTAAATAATGTTTGTTGTATTGCCTGCATTGTATTGTCTGTATTGTTTTTTCATTCGTGTTTTCCATACTGTTCCAACTTTTTCTGATTTGGGATTGTACATTTTTTGATAATTTTTGGATTTATTAATTTTTTTACATGGCCTCCCAATCATCCCCATCCACTGAATTGTCTCTAGCACTGTCTCTCCACTCCACCTATAGCGAGTGTCTGGTGAGCGCACTTGCGCCATTGTCCTTTGGCTGCTGTCGCATCATCCAAGTGGATGCTGCACACTGGTGGTGGTGTGGAGAGACTCCCCCTCATGATTGTGAAGCGCTTTGGGTGTATGACCATACACCATAAAATCGCTATATAAATACACACATTACATTACATTACATTACTGGTAGTTGCAGGACACTATAGTTAATTTATATAAGTGAGGTGAGCAAAATAATGTAAACTATGACGTATTATACCCAAAACGTCTTCAGCTAGTTAACTAATAATCAAGAGGAAGAGAAAAAGCTGCTGCTGAGAGTCTGAGAATATTGAGGTTCAGGGTTATTGAATTTGGTTTACAGCAGAATCTACAGGCTGACATCGAAGAGAAGAGAGAACAACAAAATATTGATAGTTGTGATAATATTCTCAAACTTTCTCTGAATCATTTTGGTTGACAGTAATTTTTACATACTGTACCTTTCTGTCAGTTATCTGCCATTATCAAGATCAATGTGCCCTCACACAGTTTACACTGATTATTATGTCATATTTTATTACCACATTTGAAGCTATAGCGAATAAAGTAATAATGTGACAAATATGCTAGGTGTCTGAATAATTTTTAGATTTTACATTTTTGTTAAAATGACTTGTATTTCTTTGTGATAATTAAATGTTATGTGGTATTTTTGATGTGTTCATTTACTTTCCAGGAAAATGTTTCGAGCGACTCTGACTCTTTAGTTGGAACGAGTCTTACCTTTAAACAGGACCATCAACAGGAGACACAACACATCCGATCTGTCCTGTGGAAACTCGCCAGCAGATTTCTCAAACCAGGCGAGTGGAAAACACTGGCTCGACACTGGAAGTTCTCCGAAGCACATATTCGAGCCATAGAGCACCAATGGACAGGTAAGATATCATAATATAACATAACATAAAATGCTGGAGTCTATAGGGTCAAATATGAAATAGAGGTTATCAAAAAGCATAACAATGAGCTTTCTTTCTTTTTTAGATTGTGTGTAGTTTAAATATATTTGTGTTCATTATTTATCATTTTTTGAGCCAAAAATATTTAAGACTCAGTAATTTAAACAGTATTTTTTACCCTATAATTTATTTGTATTAGATATTTAAAACAAGAATGAATTGATTGCGTATTAATGGTGTCTATTTAAGTATAAATATTGTTCTTTATGCTTTGTCACTATACTTCATGGGGCGTTTTACTTATTTGGCAGCAGGTTTTAATCATTTATAATATAATACAATACAATGATTGTTTATTAGTGTGCATGAAAAAAACACATTTAAAAACTCTTACCAACCTCAAACTTTTAAAGACAATGTTTTCTGAGGACAATTGAAAAGAAAGTACTGATCAAAGATAAATTCTGCAAATTCTTAGAAAAGCACATTGAAATTATATCCTGCTAATCAACCAACAATAGACAAGGAGAAAACCACTCGCTGCTCTCGACTGAAGGACTTTTATAGCTTGAATAAGACACAAATCAAGTTTTAGGGTGCTTTCACGCCTGTGGATCGATTATTTTGTTCTGAAACGGGGATTAAAATTGTTACATTGTTGCACTTTGTTCTTGATGCGGTTCACTTTCACATGGCAAAGTTTCTAAACAGACCAAAAGAGCTAAAACAAGTCACGTGTGAGTAAACTGTCCTCACATTGGTCAGAGTTTCACAGCTTATTTAGCAGAGTCCAGTTCAGCTGTCATTATTTTAATCCTTATTTTAATTCATGAAGATTAGCAGTAAGGCATTATAAGCGAAAAGCTGCGCTTTAATTTTGAATGGTAACACCCACAGACATTGTCACACATTTTCACTCCCACATTAGTCTGTAGGAATGACATCTCGCCTTATCATAACTAGGCCCACACGGAATTTGCGCGTGCAGATTTTCGCAGATTTTTAGCCCATCATTGATTCTGTTTTTTTACTCGTGTAAATGTATATTTATTCAGTTTTAAAATTAATTTCAGTAATAATGTTGACTAATATGAAAATATTCATGATTTATTTACAATACAGTTTGTAAAGTCATATTTTCTGTCTTTTAGTAGAGATTTTATATAAGAGACTTGCTTTGTTTACCAAATAAAGTGGATCTAATTGGATTCCCATTGTAAACATTAAATAAAAGTTAAAAAGATATTACTTTTTATTTCATATATTAAGTTTTTAGTTATGATACTCCCAAATTAATTTCACATAAATCTGCAGATTTTTAACAAAATTCTGCACAGAAATAGCAAAAAATGTCCACAGGTTCCGTCTGGCCCTAATCATAACTCTCTCTTCATATAGAAATATATGCCTATTACATATTACATATATATGTATATTACATGTACTGTGATGTAGCCTGGTTCGAATCATTTTGCTTTCTCACTACAATCGATCCGCTCCAGAGTTCGTTTCAATCGAGCCCAGTCCACCTCATTCAGGTGATCTCGAACCGATTGATTTGGCGCAGATCCGAGCGCAATTGCTGGATTCACATATGCTAAACGAACCGCACTAACTGGGGAAACATGCCAGGTTCCGAAACAAAAGTCTTGGTGTGAAAGCACACTAATTCTTGCAGTGAAGATGCCAGAAGATCTCTGAATCTTTTTCAGAATCAGAATCAGAATCAGAAAGGGCTTTATTGCCAGGTATGTTCACACATACGAGGAATTTGTTTTGGTGACAGAGCTTCTACAGTGCAACAGAATTACAGAGACAAGACAAGAAACAGATAATAAATATATTCAAAAAAATAGAAGTAAGTGTTAAATGCAAATATACAAATGGACAAGTGTATGTACAGGTGTATTACTATATACAACATTATATGTGCAGCTGTTATGTGCAAATTGGCATGTAAAGTGTGTTGTTAAATAAGTGTATGTGTGTGTAACAAGTGTATTTGTTATGTGCAAATGGCATGTAAAGTGTGTTGTTAAATAAGTGTATGTGTGTGTGTAAGAGTGTACAGCAGTAGTGGTGTTGGTTCCACGATTATTATCATCAAGTGTTCATGAGATGGATCGCCTGAGGGAAGAAACTGTTTCTGTGTCAGGCTGTTCTGGTGCGCAGTGCTCTGTAGCGTTGACCAGAAGGTAACAGTTCAAAGAGGCAGTGTGCTGGGTGTGAGGGGTCCAGAGTGATTTTGGCAGCCCTTCTACTCGCTCTGGATAAGTACAGTTCTTGGAGAGTAGGGAGGGTTGTACCAATGATTCGCTCAGCAGTCCGAACTATTCGACGTAGTCTTCTGAGGTCAGATTTGGTAGCTGAGCTAAACCAGACAGTTATTGAAGTGCAGATGACTGATTCAATGATGGAGGTGTAGAACTGTTTCAGCAGCTCCTTTGGCAGGTTGAACTTCCTCAGCTGACGAAGAAAGTACAGCCTTTGTTGGGCTTTTTTGACAATGGAGTCCATGTGAGTGTCCCACTTCATGTCCTGAGAGATGGTGGTGCCCAGGAACCTGAATGACTCCACTGCTGCCACAGTGCTGTCCATGATGCTCAGTGGGGGGAGAGCAGGGGGGTTTCTCCTGAAGTCCACTATCATCTCCACTGTTTTGAGCGTGTTCAGCTCCAGGTTGTTGTGACTGCACCAGAGAGCCAGCTCCTGAACCTCCTGTCTGTAAGCAGACTTTTGGTCACATGATCAACTAATAATCGTTTTAAAGGGGTGGTCCAGACTGTATTTGTAGGGCTTGATTGTGTTTATAAGATGCAAAGCAATGTGTGCTCATGCTTCACTTGTAGAAACTCCCGTTATTTGTTCATATATCTCACTTTGATTGTATACAGCTACTCAGCTAACATTCAGTTCCTCTGAATGGCTCACCCTCAAGAGGCTCTGATTGTTCAGCTAACATAATGTGCCTTGATTTGCAGATCAGCTCAACATCACCAGGAAGGTCTCTGTTATAACATTACAGCGCATTTGGCGTTGTATGACGTAATGTATGTGCGTAACCTGAAGGGTTTATGACATCATTAACCCGAATGTATTTTTTTGTAGTCCTGTCGGCTTTGCTAAGCTAACTCTGTAAAAGCCAATGTCTCCCTTTGCATTGAACTTAGAGCGTCTTACATTCAGAGATGTTGTTTATGTTCACACAGCTACATTACACATCTAAAGTTTAAAATCTGATATCGTAGTGGACCACCCCTTTAAATAATCATGATTACAATTATGATTAAAATAATCGTGATTATGATTTTTCCTCATAATCGGGCAGCCATAATGCCATCCCACAGCTAAGGCTGAGCTAGAATTTGGTCCTGAACAAGACCATGATCCTAAGCACAGCAGCAAATCCACAAAAAGAAAAGAGAAGAAAAAAAACAATGTGTGCAAAAACCAAAAACAGAAAAGCATGACATTCAGTTGGGTGTAATAGCTTATTCACATGTCTGTAAATGTCTGAAGGTACAAAGAGCTACAAGGAGCACGGGCACCGAATGCTGCTCATCTGGCTGCACGGCGTGATCACGGCCGGAGAAAACCCCATCAAGGGCTTGTACGAGGGTCTGATGGGAATCTCAAGGATTGAACTGGCAGGTGAATTCATTGTTCATCATAAAATCTGTTAATAAACCTGTGGTGAAGCACATCAAGACAGAACGCTTCTGCAATATACAGTATGTGCGCTTAACACTCAATGGCAGATTGAATAGAAGATTTTTGGTTAGTAAAATACATGCTGATAGCTTAGAGACGGCAGGGATAATCATTTTACACATAACCTGATAATTGGTATTATTTACCACAGATATCAGGGATATCAATATTAGGCATGGGCCGGTAAAAGATTCTGACTGTATAACCTTGGATAAAATATTATAGTTTCACGGTATCACATTATAGTGTTTACTGCTCTAAAAAATATTCTTTTTAAATGTCTGGATAAAAAACAAAAGCCTTTTTTCCCTTTTGTTTTTTTTTTTTGCATTTAAGGACCACTTTAAATAGAAAAAGACCAGAAATTCTGTCGATCTGCTGAATATGAGTAAAATCTGTGTGCGGAAATGTTTTTTTTATTTCTCATGCAAAATTTATTCTTTGCATTTCTACTGTGAAAGGATTTAGTTATTCAGAAAAATTATTCATTGACCTATACATACACACTTTGCGGCCACTTTATTAGGTACACCTTTCTAGTACCGGGTTGGACCCTCTTTTGCCTTTCGAACTTCCTTAATCCTTTGTGGTATATATTCAAGAAGGTACTGGAAATATTCCTCAGATATTTTGGTCCATAATGACATGGTAGCATCATGATCTATTGGATTGAGATCTGGTGACTGTGGAGGCCATTTGAGTACAGTGAACTAATTTCATTTTCAAGAAACCAGTCTGAGATGATGGCGCGTTATCCTGCTGCATAAAGGGATGGACATGGTCAGCAACAATACACAGATAGGCTGTGGCGTTGATACGATGCTCAATTGTTATTACTGGGCCCAAAGTGTGCCAAGAAAATATCCCCCATACCATTACACCACCACCACCAGCCTGAACTGTTACAAGGCAGGATTGATCCATGCTTTCATGTTGTTGATGGCAAATTCTGCCCGGACCATCCGAATGTCACAGCAGAAATCGAGACTCATCAGACCAGGAAATGTTTTTCCAGTCTTCTATTGTCCAATTTTGGTGAGCCTGTGTGGATTATAGCCTCAGTTTCCTGTTCTTAGCTGACAGGAGTGGCACCTGGTGTGGTCTGTGAGTGTAAATGTATGTACAGTATAAGTGTTATATACATGTCTGGTCTGTTGAACGTCAACCAAGATTTCATGCAAAATGTATGAAAACAAATATTATAGCAGTGCAGAAACTCTCGGGGTTTTTAGGTGTCACAGTCTACAACCTTTCTTTCCCTTTTTTTTAAGAACTCTTCTTTTTGTCCAAACAGAAAGCATGCGACAGCTGGCAAATGCAGATCCCTCTTCTGACAAAAAATGCTCTACAATGTGACTGGAGATTGCTTGAGAAGAGTCTAGATTGAGTGCACACCAACCAGGATGCTGTTGAAAAACAGAGCACCGATGGTGGTGATGATGATGATGAGGTGCAAATACTCCCAAAACTGCATTCGCAGCAATGTGACTGAGAGGAAAACATTGCCTGTTCACACCAAGAGCAAATATTCACAGCAAACCAAACTTTGGATTGAAATGATGCGTTTCTGAGGGAACATTTACCCCGGGTGAGATGCATCTAATGACTGTTTTTTAGGAGGACAGGTATATTTCTCTTTTCTCTACTGAAAAAAAAAAAAAAATCACCAAGCAATAATGTAATTATTTTGGTCATGCAGATTTTTTTGCACGTCTTTCTGTCTTCTATTTAATTGCAGATGCATTTTTATTCTGCTATAATACTGGGGTTTTAGAATTAGGAATTACCAAGATGCAAAGGAACCAGTCAAACCAAGTTTTTTGTACAGTATGATTTTTAATGTTTTTTTTTCAGTAATTATTATTTTAGAAATCTGTTCTGCTCACAAAGCTTGAATTTTTTTATATTATTATTTTTTTTTAAATCCAAAGTATTTAATATAAATATCATTTGTTTTATTATATTTAATTTCAAACTGACTTTTCAGCATCCTAACTCAAGTCATATGATCCTTCGAAATCATTCTAATATGCTGATTTGCATTTAAAGAAACATTTGTTGTTGTTATTTTCAACATTTATTAACATTTAAGTATTTATTTTAGGATTTACTGATGATTCGAAGATCTGCATTTTTTCTAAATTAAATTAAATTGTAGCATTTCACACTATGCTTTTAACCAACTTAAAATCAGTATATTTTTTGTAAAAATATATATTAATTATACTTTTATTAAGCAAGGATGCTTTGAATTGATAAAAAAAAAAACATTTATAATGTGGCAAAAAATTTCAGATAAATTTTGCTTTTCTGAACCTCCTATTCAGCAAAGAAAGCTTAAAATTTAAAATCTATTGTTTTCAACATATTAATAAAAAAAAAAATAATAATAATAATAATAATAATTAGGGGTGTGACGAGATCTCGGTGTACGAGTTGAAAAGTTGTCTTGTGAGTTGTGATGGGTGTTAAGGGTGTATTTAGCACTGAAGATTAGAGGCAGGATTGGATTTGAACAGCAAATCAAGTGCTTTGCACAAACCTGGTGACCAGGGCTGTCTCTGTATTCATCACTTGTTTGCTTGGACGGGTGTGACATAACTTTTTTCACTATAGTTCAAAGGTTGCCGTGTCCAAAAGCAAAGGCTGCTATAACTGCCACCACACAAATTAACCATTGCAATAGAAAAGCACTTTAGATATGCTTAAAATCATAATCAACATAAACACAAATGGAATTAAGACATGTGAAGTATTTCTATTTCAGTTGTGTCAGTGCTGCACAGACATGTAAACTTCGTGATGAAACTATTACCGTCGTGTAGGACTTTTAGACGCATTTTGCAACAGGATAAACCATACACCCACAGCTGTTTGAAACTATTCTCTGCACCTACTGAGTCAGTAAAGCACCACAGACACACAGTCTCCCACACACATACAGTAAACTCCTGGAGACACGCACACCTGTTGTCATCATCATAATTTATGCTGTCTGACAAAAACAGAAGTTTTCTTTTCATTCGGCGTGCGTTATCAAATTCTATTAAATCAGTCCTTACTTCATACTCGCATCCAGTAGCTCAGAGTTTGTCCAGTCAGTAGAGTTCATGGCAAAATATTTTGCAGCGTTTGCATGTCCCTTATGGCATAATTCGTTAAAAGGGAAGTAAAATAACATTCATTATTTAGAAAAGCACCTAAATAGTTTAGCATTTTGTGATTTATTTATTTATTTATTTTTTATTTATTTATAATTTTTTTTCATTTGAGACAAAAGTCATCTGTCATTCATTTTCTTTTTTTATAATAATTTTTTAGGAGTTTTTCACTTTTTTTATTGATAGGAGAGTGAAGATTGACAGACAGGAAAGTGTGGGGAGCAGAGATAGGGGAAGGATCGGGCCGGGAATCGAACTCGAGTCACTGCGAACACCTGGGTGCTATGTATCGATGCACTAACCACTAGGCTAGTGGCGCTGACCATTCATTCATTTTCATTTCAGCTTAGTCCCTTTATTAATCTGGGGTCGCCACAGCGTAATGAACTGCCAACTTATCCAGCATATGTTTTACGCAGCGGATGCCAATACAACACTCTCATTCACACACATACACTATGACCAATTCAGCTTATTCAGTTCACCTATAGCGCATGTCTTTGGACTGTGAGGGAAACTGGAGCACCAGGAGGAAACCCACATGAACACGGGCAGTACATGCAAACTCCACACAGAAATGCCAACTGACCCAGCCGGGGCTCGAACCAGCGACCTTCTTGTTGTGAGGCGATCGTGCTACCCACAGTGCCACCGTGACACCAAGACAACTGTTATTAAATTAAATATTTTCCATTCATATATTTCAGTATTGAGAATTCCCAAAAAATAGTATACAAATCTTGTCTTGTTCTTGTGAACCTGATCTTGTGTCTCGTGGAGTAAGCGTCTTGTCACACCCCTAATAATAATACAAGTTTTTTGGCAGCAAATCAACATAATAGAATGATGTCTGGAAATCGAGAAAAAAAATCTAAGTATGAGCGGACTCTAAATGTGTGTGGTGGATCTTAAGGCTTGAACTTTTGTATATCGTGCAATAAGTGTGGGACAAAAGAGAGAAGATTGTGGTTAAGCGAATAAACCACTTCAGTATTTCGTGCAGAATTGGTTTGGGATGACAAAGTTGATTTCTCGAGTTTTGATTCTTATTTTGATTAACCAGTATCAATTCTTAAATTCAAAGAGTTGTAGTGAGCCTGCAAAAAAGCATGACCTAAACTGTATTTGATTGATTTGTTAGTGTAAGGATGCACCAAATTGTTAACCGCCGAAAAGTATCAAACGGTGTTGACAGTTTTTAGACACAAGAGAAAAATGGCAGCTTTTAGCACTAGTGTGTTGTCGACTCACGACTTGTTCACTGTCAACATAATTTTACTACCGATAAAATGTGGGTATTTTATCGGCTTGTTAAACTCCTACAAAATTACTTTATTTTATTTAATAAAATAATAAATAATTATTACAAAGCGTTTCAGGTTTCAGTCAAGTGCATCCAGAATTATTTGGTTTCAGCCCAGAAATTTGATTTCGGTGCATCCCCACTTGTTTTAAAGTGATGGCAGGTGGTGTTAAGGTATTTTTGTTCAACACTAACCTGTTAATTTGAGGGATGTTGAGGTTTTTTTTTTCCTTCCCGATTCTGATTTCGATACCTGAGCTCAGGGTATCGGCCGATACAGAGTACTGAACCAATACCTGAGTGTGTTTGTTGTGTATAATGCTATCCCTGTGTAAATTGACAAATTATTTACAGTATGCTTCAGATTTATCTATTAATAAAACATGAACATATACATATAGTGAACTAAAGTATGTTTATTATGTGACCTTTTTATTATCAGACATTCATCAGTAATATTATTTACTGCACTTTAATGAAACAAGTTCAGCCACAAATCAAACACCGTAAACCAAAAAAGCTTTATAGTAGAACTGTATAAAAATCAGTGCAAAAATAAAGAAATAAATGAAGAAAATGAATAACCTCTTTGAAACTTAAAATTTAGAAACTTGATTTTAAATGAAATAGCGCTTTATCCCCTTCTTTGATTATTCTAACAGTGGTTGTTGTGGCAAAAAAAGAAATGACTCTTGGTTTACAGTATTCAGCAAAGTATGTATCGTTCAAAAAGATGGTATCGGATCAGTTTATGGTTTCAGATACTCGCCCATACTGATGCCAGAATTTTTGCAGTATCTGCAAGTATTTCTGATACTGGTATCAGTATTAATCAGCGAGTTTTTCTGATACTAGTATCAGTATTATTCAGCGACTATACTAGTATTGGTATCGGAACAACCCTTGTTAATTTTATTTATTTTAATTTATTTATTTTGAACAATATAGTCACACTCCTAATATCTTAAACCAATTATTCAAACAAATACTGGTTTTGGTATTAATCGGCGAGTACTTCCAATACTAGTATCGGAACAACCCTTGTTAATTGTATTTATTTGATTTTGATTTTGAACAGTATAGTCACACTCCTAATCTCTTAAAACAATTATTCAAGCAAATACTGGTATCGGTATTGATTGGCGAGTATTTCCGATACTTGTATCAGTATTAATTGGTGAGTATTTCTGATACTGGTATCGGAACAACCCTTGTTAATTTTATTTATTTGATTT
>CAIGQQ010028569.1:0-28993 GCA_903798035.1 Danio albolineatus | reverse complement strand
AGACTCACTCTCACCTGATCATTTGAATCAGTGAGTCATTAACTAGATACTCACTCTGACCTGATCATTTGAATCAGTGAGTCATTAACTAGAGACTCACTCTGACCTGATCATTTGAATCAGTGAGTCATTATCTAGAGACTCGCTCTGACCTGATCATTTGAATCAGAGAGTCATTAACTGGAGACTCTCTCTCACCTGATCATTTGAATCAGTGAGTCATAAGCAGCAGGAAGTGATGCTTAAATCAGCAGAAACTGATGTCTTAAAATGCTGTCTGTGTGGGTTTTGGAACAGAGCCTGTATGTTTCTATCTTTCTCTCTCTCTCTCTTTCAGTGGCGGATCATTGCCGGAGGAACAAAGTGCATCCCTAAATCAGAGCTGCCCATGGATGACGAAGCTCCTGTGTCTCAGGGCGTAACACCCTCCAGTTCCCGCCTATGGCTTCATCCCAGTGATCTGAGCATCGCCCTGTCAGCCTCCACACCGCTGTTTCCCCCGGGACGGGTCATTCACGTGGTGCACAACCATCCGCCTGAGATGTGGTGAGTAGAGAGGAAGAAAAGAACGGTTTAATGGAACCAAGAAACGAGCAACTTTTCAGCTTTCAGTGGCCAGTTTAAAGGGACAGTTCACACTAAAATGAAAATTCTGATTATTTTCTCACCGTTAACTTGTTTCAAACTGGTTAGAGTTTCTTTTTTCTGTTGAACACTGTCACTGTCGCCACACAGCAAGAACGTCGCTGGTTCGAGTCCCATCTGGGTCAGTTGGCATTTCCGTGTGGAGTTTGCATGTTCTCCTCGTGTTCGTGTGGGTTTCCTCCGGGTGCTCCGGTGTCCCCCACAGGCCATAGGTGCGCTATAGGTGAACTGAATCCACTAAATTGGCCGTAGTGTATGAGTGTGAATGAGAGAGTATGGGTGTTTCCCAGTACTGGGTTGCGGCTGGAAGGGCATCCGCTGCATAAAACATATTCTGGAATAGTTGGTGGTTCATTCCGCTGTGGCGACTCCTGATAAATAAGGCATTAAGCCAAAGGAAAATGATTTAATGAATGAAAACTGCTAGCTATTGTTTTTTTTATTGAATTTTTTTCCTGCTATGGATATAAATGGCTACCAGCATACCTGCTAACATTTGGTTTTGAAATACCGGGAGAATATCAACCAGGGGATTTACAAATAACAAAATAAACATACAAATGAGCCCAAAGCAATATCCATGGCTCCTGGTGACACAATGAGGTCTTGTAAAGCGAAACGATAACAATAAACTATTAATAATTTTAACATAATTTACAATTTTAGTGCCGTTGTGATTCCACATGCTGAGTGATGTCGTTTTTCCCACCGTGTCCGACATTAAAATCAATACGACACACCTTGCAGAAAGCGCGGGCGTCGTCAAGGTGGCTTCTAGACAAAAACTTGAATTCTTCCATCCAGCTGTTGGTAAATTTACATGTATATTTTTCTTTGCCGAAGCACGACCTGACTCTTTTCTTCCATCATGTGTAATACTACTGACGCAGCTGCTTGTTGCTGCGGCCACCGTTCAAGTCCCGCATCTACCTCCTGCGCAGTAATCAACAGCGAGTTGTAACGTATGTTGCCAGATTGAGGTAAAACATGTTACAAGATTTGAATATTGCGTCAATTGTGTGAGGTAATGAACTTCATTCAAGATCTGGCAACTTGACAAATATGAACAAAAATGTTTTTTTTTAACTGCATTGGGACGTACAAATTACGGGAGTTTCCCGGGAGAAATAACAAACCGGGAGGGTGGCGGGAGATGGATGTGAAATACGGGAGACTCCCGGGAAAAACAGGAGTGTTGGTAGGTATGGCTACCAGGTTCCAGCAGAATATCTTCATTTGTGTTCAACAGAAAAAAATTAATATTATATAAAAGGTTTGGAAACAATTAAGGGTGCTTTTTGTATATTTTAATTTCAGGGTGAACTGTCCTTTTAAAGTAGCTTGTAGTTTATGTGAGCATATGGAATAATGTAAATGACCCATTAATAAAAAGAAAGAACTGGAATGACAAGATGGTAAAGGCATGAATATATAATTTTTAAAAATCTCTCACTACGCCCAAACTTTCAAACAGTATATAGAATATTGATGCTTTTACCATCTTGTCATACCAACATTTGCTTGATTTAAGTTACAGTTAAGACTGTAATATTAGTAACAATTGAAATACTGATTTGTATGTTCATATATTTTATAACTGTAATTTATTCTTGTAAATCTGTATATTCAGCATCATTACTTATGTTCTGAAATTATTACAAAACACTGATTTACTGCTTAAGAAGAGTTGAAAATAAGTGTGCCGCTTCATTTTTTTGGACAATTATACATTTCTGGTTCTTTGAATTTGAATTTGATGAAAGAACATTTTACTAAACTTATTTCTATCTTCTTTTTTGAACATGATTTACTGCTTAAGAAATGTAGGGAAAAAATGCTGCTTTTGGAATTTTTTTTTATATATATATAATTTGTATATTATTTGTATATACTTATTTATTTATTTATTATGAAATTATCTAACCAACTTTAAGATATGAAAAAAAAGAAAAGGATTGTTCTACATCAAATAGGAATGATCATTTTACTAATCTTCTTTCTTTGCTCTTTCTGAACAATTCCAAAAATAATTGTAGAGCTATTGATTATATGATTTCCTGAGGTCAGTAAAATTTCATTTATTTAATCAAATATCACTGACCTCAAGCAATCAAATAATCAATAATTCTACTTTTTCCTCCGGAAGTGTTCAGACAGAACAAAGAAAGAAGTTTAGTAAAATGATCATTCCTATCTGATGTAGAACTCCTTTTTGTCATTTTTTTAAGTTGACTAGATAATTTCATAATAATATATATTTATTTATTATTAATCAAAGAACCAGAATTTTTTTGTCAGTTTGATCAATTTTGATTGATTTTGTCATTCTTTTACTTATTTTGATGGCTTTTGGGGGTTCAACAAAATCATTATCTGTCTAAAAGGGCAGATGTTGCTATAAGGTATTTCTCATTTAATATTAATATTAAAATTAGTTTCAACAATTCAAACAGTCAGCAATAGAAACAGCTTCTACACTCAAAAAACATAATAACTCATTGGATCAACTCAATTTAATAAGTTGTTTTCAATCATGTGGTTCTGGTGAAGCACGAAATTCAGATGGAGGGGAGGAAGTGAAAAACTGGGAGATATAGAGGAAAATCTGTATTTTTGTGATTTATACCATATTTCAAAGAAGATATTAATAGAAAATTACCACATATGTTGGGTGTGATTATTATATCATGAAGAGGGCCAAGTTTTCCACTGAAAACAAAAAATTGCCCGTCATCGAGGTGGTAGCTACTGTATAAGCTAATACGTTACATGAATAAATAAATACTATAGTGTTTGGAAGCATACTATAGATAATTACTTGAATTAAACTGTCATAGTGATTATATTGTTGCTGTGGTACGACAAAACTGTAGTAATTAACAAATTATTCAACAGGCTTCAGTTCTCTACACTATAATCATACACCATCACCAGTTTACAATAACGTTACAGTATTTATAATGTTAATAAAGTTTCAGTTGTTTATCCCAATAAAACACCAGTAAAGGCTTGGATTATTGAAAAACAAGACGGAGATTTCATTACAGCGATTACATGGCAGAGTACGTTATTTATATTCTCCTGGATTTGAAGTGTGGTGGTGTGTGCATATGATTTTTATTTAACACATTAACAAATTTATACACATTGCTTGGCCTGTATGTAACAAACGAATTATGGTGTTCAAATAAAGTTTGTACACAGGGATGTATTGAAAAAATGATGATTACATGCCACCTTTTCTTCCATTTTCAGCCAGTTTCTTTTAATTTTTGGAAATTTAAATAATTATAAGTGAAGTTTTATAAACTAATTTCGAGAGGATCACGTGCAGATGATTGCTCGCAGCTGGTTCCACATTATCCAATTTATGATTCACCAATCAGATGAGTCCTAAGCCACTATATATACCCTAAGTTCCATATCACAGCCATCTTCGTTTTGAAGAATCCCCCCTTCCACCCGTACTCCTCCTCCTTTCCTAGATGGGTGGCACGGTGGCCCGGTGGTTAGCACTGTCGCCTCACAGCAAGAACATCACTGGTTCTAGTCCTTACCAAGCCAGCTGACGTTTCTGTGTGGAGTTTACACGTTCTCCCTGTGCTCACATGGGTTTCCCCCGGGTTCCCCGGTTTCCTCCCACCGTCCAAAAACATGCAACTTAAGTTAATTGACTAATACAAATCGACACCATAGACATGCTCCTTGTAAGTAGTTATCTTTTCATAGTGATCACTATCTGTTCATTAGCTACCCGCAGGGGAGTTTTCGAGATCTACCTGAGCTCAAACTCTCCTCTCGCCTTGCGAACGGGAGGGAGCCCTGGGCTCGAGGATCTTATGAGCTCAGGGCTCTCTCCCGGGACAGCATGCCAAACAAGCTTTATAATCAATCATCAGTGTGAACTCTTGAAACAACATAAAACAGAAACATTTTGATGTTCTGATAGTGATTCATATGCAGAAGAATCACTTGCTGCCCTCCATCTGAGTCTTGTGCGTCATCAATGACGTCATGTGAAAACAATCTATTGAGGGATTTCCATCCAATAAATTAGTTTAGCGCCAACTAGAAATAACTATTTACACAATTAAATGCAATCGAGTTGTTCCAACATGATTTTATCAAATGAAAGTTTAAAATCATTTGTATTTTTATTTAATAAACTCAAAGGTCTGATAATATCATGTTTGTCTATTATGTGTCATACATTTCACAGTCTCTTAGTTTTATTTGAAGTTGTCCTACATGAACATTTTAAGCATTTTTCATGAGTTACATATACAGTTGAACTAATTTTAGGACAGTTACTGCTCACTGAGCAAAGCAACACACTGCGTTGTTGCTTATTAAGCTGCCAACAACCAAAGCATGGGGGCTTCTTCACCGTGGTAATCTCAAAACTCAAAGCATTACATGAAAATCTTCTTCAAACTAAAGTGAAGATTAAACTCTAACAAGTCTTTCTATGAACTTTAAACACCTAAGATTACATTTATTGTCAACATTTCCCTGTCTTAATTCAGTCCCACACATACAGTAGCATGCTGGGAACTAGAAATCCCCTAACCAGGTAGTTGTACCAACACAATTCCTTCATGTTGTTTCAACAAAATATGCTCAATTTAACTTAATCGCTTGCAAATTTAAGTGGACTGCACATTAAACAAAGAAACTGGCCAAAGATATTTCAAGAATTGTGCTGCTTCAGCTCATTTTTAACAGGTAGTTTCAACAAGCAGCAGTAATATTTATATTAAGTCTATTTGATGCTTCTACCTTTTTTATTTGTAGTAATGGGTGCTCGAAATAATTATCCAAGAAAAGAGTATCCATTATAAATCTTCATGAAAGCATCAAATAGAAGCTGTTTCCATTGCTATCTGTTGAATCTAGTAGTAATATTCATATTAAATGAGAGATACCTTAATTTCTTCATACTTTCATTACTATATCTTCATTTCCAGTAAAGAATGTGTCACATCCTGCATCAGTCTGAGTCGATGTTTGAGAAGAGAATAGAGTTTTCCCTCACCATCTTTCTCTCTGTGTGTCTGTAGTTGTGGTCAGGAAGAGCCCACGTACTCGGCTCTGTGGGGCGATAACAAGGCCTTTGATGAGGTCATCATTTCTCCAGCCATGCTGAATGAACACATGCCCCATGTGGTGATGGATGGCCTCAACAAGGTTTGTGTGTGTGTTTGTGTGTTTTTAGCACGCATGCTTCTACGTCTAGCTCTTGCAAAAGTGCCAACTCAGTGATTGGGAAGCTGAAGAAATATTCTGAACAAAAATCTGAAAACATTTGATCCTGCATCTGTACGTATGGACACACATCAGACTAGGGCTGGACAATATTTGTAGTATGTGCAATGTTATGCGAGGGTTTCTGGTCACAAACTTAAGTGCTGTTGAATAATGCGATGTTTATGCGAATAAGGTGAATCATTTAAGGCTCCATTACAGTCGATTCATTCTAAACAGATTTATTTGCATTATTAGACAAAGAACAAGTTTAGGTGCGTCCCAAATTGCATACTTATGCGTTATTCTATGGAATTTTGTAGTATAAATAGTGAAAACTCTAAAAACAATAAGTCCAATTCAATTACCCGGTTGATGCACTCATTCAACCGGTAAAATGAAGTGTATCCGTTTGTTAAGTGTGATGTCACGCGAAGGGGCTTCTGGTTTCAAGCGGTTTAACAGACTGTATAGGGAGCCTCATCAAATGGTAATAATAAACGTTTACAAACCACTGTAATACTTTCGAAAATCATGATCGCAATATATATATCCATCCCTAATATCCGAAAGTGCCAGAAAGTGATACATTTTTTATAAATTGTTACAATTTTGGTATTTGTGATGCAGCGAGCCCAGAGACTGTTGTGTACACCAGGATTTTATATAAAATTCACTTTAATGTGTGATAGGAGTAAAAAGTGGTCATAAACGAACATTTTCTCAACTCAAAAGAGTAGCGTTCACGTTACCGGTACGTCACGACTTAATAAGCGGATAATGCTGGGCCGCGTCCAAAACCGCCAACTATTTAGCAGGTACTGCATTTGAATTTAAACGTACTGCTCGGCCGTTAGAAAAGTACGTTCTATACAGTATGAATGTGAGAAGTATAAATGGAACTCGGACGTACTACATCCGCCATTTTGTCATGGTCACGTGACCTACCTGCGTCAGTTGCGTCGCTTCACTCCCATTCATGAAATCTCTTACGGGGCATCATAGGATAGCGCAGCGTGCATGGGATGCGCACTTCAGAATCTCGCCGGAAGTAGTAAGTCATAGAATTATTTTCGAAATCTATGAATTTAGACATACTACTCGGCTCGCATACTGTTTTTAGCGTACTGTATATAGTATGGAAGTATGCGGTTTCGGACGCAGCCTTGGACACTTCACGCACTCAACGACCTTAGCTTTGCTCACATAGCAGAAGGGGCGGAGCTAACGGGCGCACATGTTGGATAACTTTATGTATTTTGGATTGTGAAAGCAAAATTCTCCTAGGTGAGTGATTATAGCGCCTCCCGATGGTGAATGCGGTTATACTCATGGCAGGTATTATTTGGTAGTTTGGGCATTTATTTCACTAATTTGGCAACCGTCAAACGACATCAGGTTTGATTTTCCGCTTAGTAAAAAAACCATTAGTGCTCCTTTTGGGACGACACGACATATACTAAGCTGTTGAGTGTGTAAATACATAAGTACATAGTGCATAATGTATAGAGTGCCGTTTGGGATGCAGCTTTTGTCTTGATCACATTTTTAATTAACAAATAAATGAAGTTAAAGTCAATAATATGCACTGATAATTTAAATTAGAATAATACCATTAATATTTCAGACGAGTTTGCTGTTTGAATTTAAATCGTAGACCTCACATTGGGTAAAAATCTGTAATTTTAGGCCATTTGAGGGTAAATATAATTTATAGTAGATATCAAATGTTGCAAAGTAATAAGAAAAATAATCATTATTATTAGTAGTAGTAGTGGTATTAGTAGTAGTGGTGGTGTACAAGTACACGTTTGTTCAACATGTTTTTAAACAATAGTTTTAATAACTATTTTTCTAATAACTGATTTATTTAGTCTCTGTCGTGATGACAGTAAATAATATTTTACTGGTTACTTTGTTGCATACTAGTATTCAGCTTAAAGTGACATTTAAAGGCTTAATTAGGTTAACTAATGGCAAGTTCAGACTGCATGATTTTAACCCCGATTTTGCCTCGCCAACAGGTTTTGAGAAATCGATAAAAATCGGTAATCGGCAAATCAGTGCTCGTTCAAGTGAGTAACAATCACACAGTGTGAACTATCAACATCGCCATCTGAGAGAATCACAGATGAGTCACAGACACCAGTGAGACATTTGGCATGCTAAATATCTGGAGCTGTCGGCAACTCAAATCATGCCGTGTGAAATGTGTTATGACTGAAAATAACATTGGCGATCACCTACAGCCAATGAGAGAGCAGCATCCACTAGTATGGGTATCTGCAGGCTGGCGGGAGGTTGGGGGAGAAGTTAAAAGGGCTTCATTTTGGTCTATTTGGACCCAAGAAATGGAGGAAAAACTAGTGTAAATTTGGCAGGAGCACCCGTGTCTGTTTGACGTGTCATCTTAGCAATAGCACAACAAGGTTGAAAAAGAAAAAAAGTTGAAGAGAAATTGCTTATTACCTTAAAAAAACCCAGGTGAACAAAATAAGTCCTTCTTTCTCCTTATGTTGTTAATAACAAAAGATATACTACATGACCTCACGTTGTTTCCATGTCACTTCTCATGTGTGTTTGGTTGTGAGACGTAGTTTGTGGACTGAGCCAGAGTTGTCGGTGATTCTTCCTATTATAAAGTCATGCAGTGTGAAACCCCGTCGCCGATTCATCCTACAGTGTAAACACAGCAGCGGCTACACGCTACCCCAGATAGTCATGCAGTGTGAAAACATTCCTGATGTGTCTACTTTGAATATTATGCAGTCTGAACTCAGCATTAGGTTAATTAGGGTAGTCATTGGACAATAGTGGTTAAAATGTAGTTCAAATATGCAGTATGTATTTTAAAAAGTCAAAACTGCTTTTATTCAAGCTAAACTAAAAGAAAAAAAGACTTATAATAGCAAAATGAATACATTCGCAAATACTTTGAAAAGCATTACATTCTGGATTTTAAACAGCACTTGAATTTGATAACTAATATTAATAATTTTACAGGAGGGCTAATAATACTTCTTTCAAACTATATGTTGTTCAGCCCTATAACATAACATGTGACATAAGTACAGAAGGATTCAGATGTGCCATGTTTTTATGCAAATGCTTTGGGGTTTGTGAATACCTGGTCAAGAATCACCTGCTATGCTTGTAAGGCTTTTGGGCTGCTTTGGAATACAGGATTGCAGGATGTGCTACAGGTCTGTGGCGATGTCTTAACCACAATGTCTGTTTTGGCTGGACTTAAAGGTCTGTCTTTGTTTTTGTCCCTCTGAACCCGCTGTCGTTGGAAACACACCTGCGTAAATGACTTCTGGCATGGCTGTTTCTCCTCGCTATTGCTATTTATGTTCGGGGTTTTGTTCAGATCAGAAGTTTTAAACTAGGGGTGTGCAACCTGTCCTACTGCACACCTCAAAATCTACACTCTTTAAAATAAAGGTTTTATTGGCTTCATAGAATTTTGAAAATCTATGATATGTTTGCATTGGAAAAAAGTTTCTTTATAATGGAAAAATTCTACGTCTTTTCCACCAAGTCAGTTTGAGTGCAGGTTTGGAGCCAGAGGCTGGTTCCATATCGGCACTCAAAGCATTGACTCTGAACTAGAAAAAAGTGGTTCTTTAAGGCATAATATGTCTGATTTCTTTCATTAAAATATCCAGAAACCACTAGAACAGTGTTATGTGTTTTGGTTGACTTATGTATGTATGTATATATATATCAGTTGAAGTCAGAATTATTAGCCCCCCTGTTTATTTTTTCCCCCCAATTTCTGTTTAACAGAGAGAAGCTTCAACACATATCTAAACATAATAGTTTTAATAACTCATTTCTAGTAACTGATTTATTTTATCTTTGCCATGATGACAGTAAATAATATTTTACTAGATATTTTTCAAGACACCTCTATACAGCTTAAAGCAGTGGTTCTCAACTGGTTTGGCCAGGGGACCCACATTTTTACATGGTCATATAGCCGCGACCCAATATTTTATTGTTGCATTTAACAAAATGTATCAAATTAAAGGGGCTAATAATTTTGACCTTAAAATGGTCTTTAAATAATTAAAAACTGCTTTTATTCTAGCCAAAATAAAACAAATAAGACTTTCTCCAGAAGAAATAATTATCAGACATAGCAATTATTGAATTGAGAGAGAGAGAGAGAGAGAGGTTAACGTCCGCCACGTAACCAATTTAAACTAATATAAAAAATTTTACATACACCACGCGCATAAATCACACAATGGTCATTACGATTAAGATGCCTACTGGTTTAAAAAGGCCTACACTCAAAAAAATGATGTCTGTAGAATTGTTGCAAACAATTTATTTGTGTTGAATTTAAACAAACAAATAAAATTTAGTAAAGTTCAACCTAATTTGTTTGTTTAAATTCAATCCAAATAAATAGTTTACAACCACTTAGCTTAAAGAAATTTTCTAAATCCAAGGAATCATCTTTGCATCATTTTTTTCAGTGTAGATTAAAACAAGATGGCAAAATGAGAACTTTTCTGTCATAAACTGTAGTAAAACAACCTGTCAAAAAGAATTAAAAAAAACCTGCAAACAGATTAAATACAGGAACAGCTTTTTTATTATCAGCTGCCACGTCAGCACCCGCTCTTTTTTTTCAGTGTCATTGCGCCTTTGCCATTGCAGTGTAAATGCAGACAATCGGATACGAGTCACTTTTAAAAGATGATGTAAGCAGGTCAGCAAAAAAATCGGATACTGTCACGAAATCAGAATTGACCATCAAGATCTACAGTGTAAATTTAGACTTAGGTGAAAGTGAAAAACTACAAGCTTTACATGTTTGTATCAGTTATATTTCTTCCTCTAAACACAAATTTTGTCATTGTTTTGTACCACACTAGCTTTTAGATATACTTGAAGACTAACATACTGATACTAACATCTAAAAAACGTTATTTTAAATTCACTGGACTTTTAACATTAATAGCAATGCTTCGCTGATGACGGCTTTATATTTGATGCTTCCTCATTTGGGTTGCTGAAAAAGATGAGACGTATGCAGTGGCATCAAAACTTGCTTTAATGCAGCGCTAGCTCTAAACTAGCAACTGATTTGTCCTGGTGGAAAATGGCAGACAAATGAGAAAAAACGTTCTTTGGGGAACCGAACAGTTCTTTAAGGCCCTGGTACACTTCAAACGAAAGAATGAACTGGAATTACATAATTTAGAAAGAAAATCCAGACAAAATGAAGTTTGTTTTATGTTTGTTTTGACAGTTCGACAACTCACCAAAGCAAATGTTTTGGAGGAGTTTTGTCTCCTAAACACATCTGAGCTACCATTGGTCCATGGCGATTACACAATCTGTGGGTGTGTTCTGGAACTCCGTCTTCTTTGATGTGCGATTGATTCATATCTCTATAAGATATAACTTTGTTTGAGTATACCTGGGCCTTTGTTTTTAAAAACCTTTATTTTTCGAGTGTAAAACTGCTGCTAAACTGGTCATACTGTCTTGTTTTCTCCTACACTTTGTCTGTCGTATGATTAACGTGTTGGTTTGTTCCCACAGGTGCTGGAAAACCCTCATTTAATTTCAGACCTGATTGCTGCACAGGTTGGAAGTCGAAAAGCTAGCAATGAAGTGCATATATCTGTGCCTAACCCATCCTCAGATCCCCCTTTTACACCTCTGTGTTCAGACGAATGCTTTATAGTTCCCAGAACTCCCAGCGAAACACTTTCAGTTCAACCACGGGGTTTAGACACTCAAAGGAACGGTTTATCATCTAAAAATACGTCCACTGATAGTACTGTTACAGAAACGATCCCAGTTACTGCGATCCCATCACCCACAATGCCTGTTACTGTAGATACATCTTCCATTAGGTCAAATACCAAAGCAGAAGACGCTCCCGATGATGTTCAGCAATCATCAACATGTCCATCTCAGTCAAACACTACATTGAGCTCACCGAAGTTAGACTTTCCAACATTAGAAATGCAATCAACGGTCCCGTTGAATGGCCTTTTATGTTCTGAAACGTCCTCTGTGTCTGAGCATTCCCAAAATGCGCCAGATTTGCACTCTTCCCCAGAGTTCCTGCTAAAAACCAATCTGAATCCTGAGGTCAGCTGTACTGAAAACGCATCGGAGAGCTGTTTTGTCGTTGATAATGCGTCTTTAACTTCTCTCCAGGACAGGTTCAGTTCTTCGACTGTCCCATCTGAAGGAACGACCTCTAGCGCTACATGTTATATCTCAAGCCTCTAATGTACACTACTGTTCAAAAGTCTGGGGTCGATACTATTTTCTTTTTACTTTTATCAAGCAAAGAAGTATTAATAGGCTACAGTGCATGTAAGAACTTAATTATGTCTGTTTTTTTGGTAATGTGTAAATTAGCCTTTAATGAAAACTAAACAATGTGAACCTGGGCTACAAAATCATGCGCATTAACACAGTGTGATGGAAACCCAGCGTAAGCAGATTTTTATGTGAATATGCATGAAATGAATGATAGTGTTCTGAATAATCCTGCTAATGACGTTTCAATTAGTTGTGCAAAGAAAAGAATTCAAACTACGATCTCACACAGTCAGATCCATACCTGTCAACCCTTCCGTTTTTTCCCGGGATTCTCCCGTATTTTACAGTTCTATCCCGCTATCATCCCGTAAAGGTATTTTCCCGTATTTCTCCCGTATTTTCAGTCTTTCTCTGAAGGGTGCCGATCCTCCCTATACGCAACCCATACCGCCGAACCACCAGGGGCCGCCCCTTGCTCTTAAAAGCGAGTCCGTTCTGTGCTTTCGGTTAATTTCTGCATGAAAACACTTTGAAATAAATATAAAAACGGCGGGATTCCCTTTCAATTTCATTACAGGTGCCATCGCCCCTCATATGCAATCCTCAAAACAAGTCATATAGCAGTGCGTGACTCAGCTGACGCGCTCCATAGTGATAAACAGACACTGTTTCTCAAACGGATTCTGTACACGCGATTTGAAGCGGAGCAATACACATAATAAATCATAACATCTAAAGATGTCGATCTTTGTTGGGGGTTTTTTCCTGACACAACTAATTTATCCTAAATGAGCATAAAAAGTTAGGAAAGCAACTGAATGCTTTCGTTATAACATTATTATGATGTATTTTAAAGTAACACCTCTGTTATTTAATGTAATTAACTGAAAAATCATAATAAATGAGATTCATTCGTTGCTCTTTTATCAGAATGTGTAAGTTATACAGTTTAGAAAAGGTTAATGAGATCTGATAATTCTATTTCTTTATTAATGTTAATTATCTAAACTGTTTGTTTGTTTGTTTGTTTTTTTGATGGTGGGGGGTCCATTATTTTCACATCCCAATGTTGACAGGTATGGTCAGATCAGTGTAGTCTACAGTCACAAATATACTTCATATCTATTATAACAGTTTAATTTTATTGAGCTCATCGGTCAACGTGGTGTTGGTGAATTGCAGAGCTTGTGCACATATTTATCCATATCACTACGATGCTTTTTGAACTGCTGTTTTCTCGCTGCTGCCATTTATTTTGTTGAGCTTTCACTTTTTGTTTTCAGTATATCGCTGCAAAGCTCTTTCCAACTATTTTCTGCTTCCAAGCATAGAACAAATATATGATAAGTATATCACATCATCAAATCACATCGAGTCTCTTGTGCATTACATTATGCACTAGTGTGAGCTATAAAAGTCGAAAGATCTTACAGTTATCAATGCATGTCACGAGTGCATTTATTCAGTTTAATTAAATTGTATTTATAATGCACTTAAAAACAACAAAGTTGACCAAAGTGCTAACAATTAAGGGTAAAACGAAGCAAAAACACCTATGTTAAAAATACATATAGATAAGCATAAAATGTCAACATCTCTGTGCCAAATTTAACAAGTAGGTTTTGAGAAGATGTTTAAAGCAGTAGTGGAAAAGGCTTGTCTAACGTAAAGCATTTGTGTTTTTTGAATTTATGTAGAGTATCGGTTAAAAAGCAGCGATATGCAACGTGATTTCATCACCTGGCGAGTTCACAAGAAATTACACACCTTAAAACATGGGCGTTCATTGCTTTCAGAAACAGTTTCTCTGCCTCTTCCTCATAAAAAAAACTATTGATTTGAGCTGTGAATATTTGCTACTCGTTATCAGCTCCATGAAAATATAACCTGGTCATGCCATAAGTGTCAAATATTAAACCTTTTCCGCGGTAAAATATCATCTCTGACTCTTACGGCCCATCCTTGCATGTCAAATACATATAAATTGACACATCGCATTCAGCTTATTCTACTGCACACACTTTGCAAATTCAAGCTGACTTTTCCTGACATTTTCGATATGTTTAAAAATGAGGAGTGATCATTTTTGGATAAAAAACGTCTGCTAAATGAGGAAATGTAAATATGAACATTATGGTTATTGTTATATGCATCAGACACCTTTTGAAAAATGCCCCATACTTCTTGGAAAACAATGCGTGATACTGAGTGTTCTCCTTACACACACACACACACACAAAAAAAAAAATACTAACCATAAATAAATAAAATAACTTAGACTTGTCATAGCATTTATGTACTGCAACTCTCTGATCATTCGAAGTAGGGTTGGTTCGATGTCGACCAATTTGACATCGTACGATGCCTAATGTGAAACATCACGATGGACGATGGCATCGTCGTCATAGGCGGCGGTGAATTAATTATTTATAAATAATTATTTAATTCATAACGAATAATTATTTGTAGCCTACCGTTTCAACTATCTGACTCGCATGGTCTTTGTTTTACCCACAACCAAATCATAATATAAAGATAAAAATCCATAAATAAATAAAGATAAGTTACACACAAATTAACACCTGTCAATCACTTTTTCCGCAGGACTCTGGCATGAATAGGCATGAAGAGTGATCTGTGTCGTTATAATGGCGTCGACAAACTTGGTTGGTAAAAAGGTGCACAACCGACAGGAACCAACCAACAGTATCTGAGGTTTACGCTAAAATGACTATCAGGGTTCATACGGTCATGAAAAACCTAAAAAGGTCATGGAATTTTGACATGGCATTTTTCAGGCCTGGAAAAGTTTTGGAAAAACTGAAAAACCCACAAAGTTTTGGAGAAGTCATGGAAATTAGTTAAACAAATATCTGTATACTTAAATATAGGTTGTCTTTACTTCTTTTCTGTCCATGGCCAAACACGTGCTCTTACGTTATTAGTGCTGTGTGAACATCATTTAAATACATTTTACATAGATATAAAGATTCAGTTAAACTAAATGTTGCATGTTTTATGATATGCTGTAGACATTACATGAAAGATTAGGTCATGAAAATTTACTTGAAAGTCATGGAAAAGTCATGGAAAAGTCATTGAATTTTAGTAGTAAAAATGTGTATGAACCCTTGACTAAGTACAAGTGTGAAAGCGAAAGTTTGAAGCAGTGTACTGACGCTGTGATACGTTACCTGATAGATTTAAGAGACCGAAGAGTCGTTAGATAGAGACAAGATGAATTAAATATCACGTTTAACAACTATAGTGAGACGCGATCCAGCGGTACATCCTCAATAAACTGTCTAACAAGCACTGCTCTTTGTGCTCAAAGCACCCGCTGACTGCCTGGAGCTCAGATGAGCACATGACTGTGTGTGTTTCTGTGGTCACGTGATGTGCGTGTGGACGGAGGGCTGTTCAGAAATGCTAGATGAAACGCCAGTGTGGATGTGGATCATTTTTGTTCTAAAAAGACGTATCAGTGTAAACGGGGCCTAAGTGTGTATTTTTTGCGAGCGGGTTTGTGGATCAGCATCGTGATGACTATCGGCCATCGGCGATGGACGATGGCATCGTCTATCAAGCCAACCCTAATTTGAAGTGCTTCTTTTATCCTCTTTTGTAAGGTGTTTTGCATAAAAACGTCCACTAAATGCGGAAATGTAAATGTGAATGTTAACATTACTGTCTTTTTCAACAAATATATCTACACTTAGTAAGCAGAAAAGACTGAAACCCCACACTTTTGAAACAGTAGTGTATGTTACGCTGTGCACAACCCAATATGCATGCATGCTTTCTTCCTTCGCAGTGAATAATCTTGCAGAAACATCCCTCCTCAGCTCCAGCTCGGGCATCTGTGGTGTCGTTCTCTTCCTTTCTGCAGGTCCACGGTCTCTCTATCAGTTTATTTTTTCTCTCGACTTCCTGTTTTGTTGTCTGGTTTATGCTTTGGCAGTTTGCAGCAGGATTTCATTGCAGCTTCTTTCCATCCACACACGTGCCTTGAGTTTGTCCCCTGTCTGCTTTGGGAATGTGTTTGCATCTTGTGCGCTTGGGGGTGGATTAACTAATTTCTTTTATCTTCGCTATGATGACAGTACATGATATTTTACTAGATATTTTTCAAGATACTAGTATTCAGCTTGAAGTGCAGTTTAAAGGGGTAATTAAGCAAGTTTGTTCTGTAGTTGAAATATATATTGCTTAAGGGGACTAATAATAATGACCTTAAAATGTTTGTTAAATTTAAAACTGCTTTTATTCTTGCCGAAATTAGACAAATAAAAATTTCTCCAGAAGAAAAAATATTATCGGAAATACTGTGAAAAATGTGTTCCTCTGTTAAACATAATTTGGGAAATATTCGAAAAAGAAAAACATAATCACAATAATTGAAACTTTATTACGTGTTTGTTTACCATGCATAACACATTTGAGAGAACATCGATCACATTTATATTGTCCCAAACATGTATGAAAAGGATGAATATTGACAAATGAATGTGAAATCACTTTTATTTATTTATTTTTTGTAGTAATATTTGGGGAGAAAGCGGTGGATCTCTGCAGAAAATGTGTCTCGTGCACTAAAAACAATGTTTACTCACCAATCATTTAATGCCAATGTAACATTATTATTTTGTTTTCTTTTAATGTTTTAGGGGAAATCTAACGTTTAGTCTGCAACAATAATAAAATAATGAATTACATTCATACAAATAAATGTAAAACAAAAATAGATATAATTTTGTACAATTTATATGCATACAATTTTCCTTTATTGCTTACTTTACTTTATTATTTATACCATTTTATATTTGTTTGACTTCGGCTAATAATTTAGTACCAAAATGACCTAACATGAAGTTCATCATTATTTTTCATCTTATTTAATTTTTTTTTATTTGAATGTTTTAAAGGTGCTGTATGTAAGTTTTTGACTCTTCCAACGCATAAAACCACCATAATATGTTTGCAGATATTTAAGAAACATGCTGAGTGAACATTCTTGTTTATCTGAAAAACTGAAGTCTGATATGCTGAAGTCAGATATTCTGCTTTGAAAATGCGAGTTACGTCCTGGAATGTCTGTCTTTGTTATGGTCCCTTTAACCTGCCCACTGCCAGTGTAGTCAATTATAATTCAGCACCCTTGGTTACCTTAATGGAAAACAGTGTATTTCATTCATTCAGTCAGAAAGGCTCACAAAGTATGTGTCTGCAACCGAAATGCGACCTCCGGTGGACAGTAACAGCCCCGAAATGAGACACATATTCAGAGTTCCACATGAGGTGGTTATTAATTAGCAAATAATATAAACATTATGAACGTAAACATTAGGTGAGCAGGTTACACTGTAATCCCGTGTCCAAACAACGTGACGAGATTTGCAGTGATGAACAATTTGGCTGTTTGCACAATACGAAACACAACAGAAATTTAAATACAGCCATTCAGAAACACAGAATAGTGCACTCACTGCACTCCAACGAAATGGTAGGGTTTATAGTCTAATTAATACATATTAAACCTCTTTAACATTATTAAATGTATATGCTGAATCACTGATATGTGTTGGCTTGCACTGAGTCACAGCTGTAAAGTTTAATTTCAAACAGTTTATTTTATTTTCAATATCTGAGGTGAAATATCTGCTGTACTTTCAGTACATGACAATAAATGACGTCATGTAAAATGGCATTCAAAGTCTCATTATTAGCATTGAACACTAAATAAAGCATATGAGTTTACCTGAGGTGATCATTGTCAGTTTTCTGTTGTTCTGCTGCAAGAAATAGAAGCCGTTTCTAAAATAAAAATTGTGTTGGTTAGGACAAAACTACATGGAAAACATTCCTTATATCGTGTGATGTTGCTTTTATTTAGTACACGCCGTAAATCAGCCTCAAAACAGCCTTTAGTCTCGATAGTTAGGCTCGCTCCTGTTGATATTGTCAATCTGACAACCTGCACTTGAGTGTGTTTTAAAACAACACGTGCAATACCTAGTCCATCCACAGGGTGTCAAACTTACATACTGCACCTTTAATGGAAACGTAACACTCTGCAACAATAATAAAATTATTAATTGCATTTATAAAAGTAAATGTAAAAAAAAATAGATATCATTTTGTGCAACTTATAGTATACAATTTTACATTGTTAATTTTTAGCTTTTTATTATTTAACGATAACGATAAATATATATTTTATTATATATATTTTTTCAATTTGGCCAATCATAGTGACAAAGTTCTTCGTTTATTAATTAAAAATTTTATTTTTACATTTGCAGTATTTTTTATGATTATTTTTATTATGTTATATTAGTTTGACTTTGGCCAATCATTTAGTACTAAAGTTACCTGACATAAAGTTCTTCATTCGTTCATTTTTTGTTTATTTACTTTAATTGTTTTAGAGGAAATCTAACACTTGCAACAATTCAAAAAAATATGAATTGCATTTGTACAAATAAATGTAAAAAAATACATACAATTTACCTTTTTATTTTATTAATGATTCATATATTATTATTATTATTATTTTACTTCTACAATCATTTAGTGCCGAATGTTAACTAATATGAAGTTTTGCATTCATTCTTTTTTTTTTTTGTTTTTTTTTTGTTTACATTTATAATGCTGAGAGGAGAATTAACACTGCAACAATTCTACAATCCACCTTACCTTGTGTTTTGTCAGTATTTAGCTTTATAGATTTGAATTGACTGACATTTATACATCATCTTGTGTGTCTTGTGTAATTATTTGATTGTTGTTTGTAGCATGTAGTTTGTATTTGTTTAGTTTTTTTTGTCAATTGCATTTCATTGCGTTCATTAACTGATACCGCTGTGATTGTCGTCTCTAACTCCATATACTCACATGTCATATGTTTACACACATTAATAAATCAATCTGCATCATCACCTTGTGTTTGTGTAACTGAACTTTTTAATCTTGGATTTTTTTACTCATATTACTGATTATTCTGCAGGATTTGTCTTCATAATGCATACGTTTCAGCTGAATCAGTGTCTGAAACTGAATATTGTTAAGTAAAATGACTTAATTGTGTGTAAAAAATGACGTTTGTATCATTCCTGATGCTTCTGTTTCACTTACATGAACAACGGTTTTGATTATCACCAGTGTAATATTTATATTTAATATTTCTCCTTGTGTTTTATTAACAAAAAAACATTCTGTAACATTTTACAATAACTTTGCATTAGTTAATGTGAATCTATTTACTAACAATACATTTATTATTCATCAGAAAAGTTTTATCAACGTTCATTAACTAACAATTTGGATTTTAATAATGCGTTAATTAATTTAAAAATGCTGTGCTTAATTGTTTTATGTTCTATACCAGGGGTGCTCAACCCTGTTCCTGGAGATCTACCTTCCTGGATGATTTCAGTTGCAACACAAATCAAACACACCTGCCTGTGATTATCAAGTGCTGTTGAGGTCCTGATTAATCGGTTCAGGTGTGTTTGATAAGAGTTGAAGCTGAACTGCGCAGGAAGGTAGATCTCCAGCAACAGGGTTGAGCACCACTGTTCTATATAATACTATTGACCTTATTCTTCAATGCGGAGGTGCGCTCGTTTTTGCAATTGTTTTAGATCTTCCGATTCATTCGCTTATGGGAGTAATGACTAGGAATAATAAACGGCAGAAAACTACTCGCTCTACAAACAAGTGTATTCATGACTATACAGACAAAGTAGAATAATATAATAGGAAAACATCAGTTTGCAACATCAAGCAGCAGAACGAGCTGTTTTTAACATCTAAAAATGAATGGAAGTGAATGAGACCGGAAGTCTCGAGCCAAAAGGCTTCAAATGGCTGCGCTCGCTCATACACGGAGAATAAGGTCAATACAATTACGTTTTTATAAACGATTAAGTTAACTTAAGCCCTGGTCAGATCACACAAATTTGTCATGATTTCAGCACGATTTCCTTAATGTAGGGCATCGTGGGGATTCGTAAACGGCAAATAGGCGTCGTGACACGCGATTCAATCGATTCTTCTTCTGTAATGTGGCAAAGTTCACGACAACTGTTATTAACTGTCGTTATTCTTGTTTATAGATAACTGACCAACAAAACATACATTAGAATTAATATCAAAATTATACCAAACTAAATTTGTTTCAAAAAGTTATTATTTTCCAAGGAAAATATATGAAGTGAAGTTTATTTATAAACTTATTCTGAGAGGATCACTTGCTTATGATTGCTTGCAGCTGGTCCCGTGTTATTCAATTTATGATTTACCAATCAGACGATTCCTAAGCCATTATAAATACCCTAAGTTTCATATCAAAGCCATCTTCGCTTTGAAGAATCCCCCCTTCCACCCTAGTCCTCCTCCTTTCCTAGATGGGTGGCACGGTGGCCCGGTGGTTAGCACTGTTGCCTCACAGCAAGAATGTCACTGGTTCTAGTCCTTACCAAGCCAGCTGATGTTTCTGTGTGGAGTTTACACGTTCTCCCTGTGCTCACGTGGGTTTCGCTCGGGTTCCCCGGTTTCCTCCCACCGTCCAAAATCATGCAACTTATGTTAATTGACTAATACAAATCGGCTCCATAGACATGCTCCTAGTAAGTAGTTATCACTAGGGCCACACGGAATCTGCGCGCGCAGAATTCCGCAGATTTCCGCGCAGAATTCCGCAGATTTACGCAGATTTTTTTTTAGCCCATCATTGATTGATCTAATTGGATTTGCATTGTAAACATTAAATAAAAGTTAAAAAGGTATTACTTTTTACTTAATATATTAAGTTTTTTGTTATGATACTCCCAAAATCATTCCGCATAAATCCGCAGATTTTTAATAAAATACTCCGCAGAAATAGCAAAAAATGTCCGCAGATTCCGTCTGGCCCTAGTTATCACTTAAGAGCACTCACTATCTCTTCATTAGCTTCTAAAGCAGGGGAGTTCTGCCTGAGCTCAAACTCCCCTGTCACCTTGCAAACAGGAGGGTGCCCTGGACTCGAGGATCTTATGAGCTCAGGGCTCTCTCCCGGGACAGCATGCCAAACAAGCTTTATAATCAATCATCAGCTAAGTGTGAACTCTTGAGTTCTATTTTTGTCTGTGCCCCTCCATTACTCAACTATACAGGAGGATGATTTGTTTCGCTCTGAGGAAAATAAGGTTTTAATGAATGCTTCACTGTGATTGATTGAATCACTAATCTCAGTTATAGATTTTTAAATATGTGATTACATCTTGACTATCTTACTTCTCCTCGCAGTTGCTTATAAACTACAAATTTTAGATAGTAGATTTAACTACCTTAGAGTTAAAATTAACACTCCCTCAGAGTTTATATGGGGACCACTATTAAAGTGTTAAAATAACACTTTTGAAAGAGTTATCAATACTCAGAGTGTTAACTAGCAAAACTCTTATAGTGTAGAATATGAACATCACAAAGGATCATATGAACACCAGTCAGTGTTTAATGTTTAAACAGTCTTCGGTCAAATTTTCAATACCGCACGGAATTAAAATATATATCGTGTTTAATATCTGCAACACTTTATTAACTATTCCTCTAATGTTTAAGGAAAACAATTCAAAACATTCACAAACCATATTTTCTCATATTTTAACCCAAACGAGCAGTTTTAAGACAGCTTTATTTTCTTCAGTTTTAATGTAACATTACTAGTACAGAACAAAATAAAGATGAAAATGATACTTTTTTGTGAGATATTTAAAATATTAAAAATACCGTATATACAGTATAACGATTTGGATATCAAATGTCTGTATACAAACATGGCGTGGGATATTGCTGCTTAAATTCCTGGATGTTGTGGTCAACATTGTATTAGCGTTAGATACATGTAACTCTGTATGACAAGGAGGCAAATCAGCTTCTAACACTGAGAGGGTTCTTTTATCTTTATCTAACTCTAGAATTTCAACACTTTACTCTGTATTACTGCAACACTCCAAATGTAACACTAATGAATTTGCTGTGTATGCTTTAATTTTCTTAGTCTCACTTGCGGCAAGTTCAAGCAAGGGTGTGTTTAATAAGAAACCCACAGCAGGAAAATATACATTTAGATTTCAAAGAAAATATCTAGGTCACACTTTATTTTGATGGTCCGTTTGTTGAATTTAAGTTACATTGCAGCTAATTCTCATTAGATTATAAGTAGACTGTAAGGTTGGGGTTAGGGTTTGGGTTAGTGTAAGTTGACATGCGCTTGCAAAGTTTCTTATAGTCAGTTAAATGTCTGTTGACTGTCAGTATCAACAGATATTAAGCAGACAGTCTACTAATACTCAAATGGACCATCCAAATAAAGTGGGACCATATCTTAATATTAAAAAGGAATCATAAGTTCCTATATAAGATCCTACATCCATGTTGTAACGAATGCCCTTAAATAATGTAGTTAGTTTTCTGCAAGCATCAGTGTTTACTGAGTTTGAAATATAATTTTAAATAAATGAAATCAAGATAATAAATATTGTTTTAGAGACACAAGAATGCTCGTCATAGACGTCACAGGATAACTGATCAGGAAGGAACGTGTAGTCTGGCACATCTGTTACCCACGACAAGTCAAGATTTTAACAAGAAAAAAAAAATCTTTCGTTACCGACAATAAAAATCATGTGACTGGGGCTTTAGTCAATTTCTGTTGGAACAACACGAAGGAATTAAGTTTACTTATTAGTTCCTTACAAATTTAAGTGAATTGAACATAAAATGATTAAGTTGTCTCCCCAAAAAAACTCAGGAATCGTGTCGTTTGTGCTCTTTTTATTATAGTAGATGGACAAACAACTAACTCATTTTTTTAAAGTGTATTAAACAACACCCACAATTTTTGTTGACTACACTGTAAAAAGTTAAAATGGCTTGTTACAACTAATTTACAACTAAATGGCTTGTTACAACTAAATTAATTTCCACTTAATCTATTATGGTTTTCAGTAATAAATAAGTTGGAACAACGTTATTATTTTAGGAGCAAGAAGTTGAAGTGATTTTTCTTTTTTTTATTTAGGATCCAATGATTTTTTTCAGTGTACACAATTAAGTTGTTCTCAAAAGAATTGTGTTGTTTAAGCTCATTTTATATAAGTAGACAAACAACAAACGTCCCGTTCTTGTCTTAGGACAATTTTGAAGAGAAAGAAGTTTAAGTAGTAGTAGTAAGTAGTAGTTTATTTAAGTTGATCCAATGAGGTTTTTTTCAGTCTACAATGTAGAAATACTGTATGGGTTCCACACAATCAATTTGTGTTGAGGCATCACAAAGGAATTAAGTTGTTGTTTTTTTTATTTATAAACTAATTTCGAGAGTAGAGCGTGCTTATGATTGACACGGCTGGCCCAGAGTCAAGCTAATGCACAATCCACCAATCAGACGATTCCCAGCTGAGTATAAATGACCAAAGCATCTCACCTTAGTCATCTTCGTCTTGAAGAATCCCCCCTTCCACCCCCTCTCCCCCCTTTTCCTCTATAGGGCAGCACGGCGGCCCAGTGGCTAGCACTGTTGCCTCACAGCAAGAATGCCTCTGGTTCGGGCCTCTACCCAGCCAGTTGACATTTTTGTACTGAGTTTATGTTTTCCCCGTGCTTGGGTTTTCCCCGGGTCCTCCAGTTTCCTCCCACAGTCCAAAACATGAGACATAAGTAAATTGACTTGAACAAATCAGCACTATACCCAAATTCCACCAGCAGCATACCCTCATAGCAATTTATAAGCAGCAGGAGGGCGGGGGGTTCTCGAGATCTACCTGAGCTCAAACTCCCCTCTCGCCCTGCAAACGGGAGAGAGCCCCGGGCTCGAGGATCTTATGAGCTCAGGGCTCTCTCCCGGGACAGCATGCCAAACAAGCTTTATAATCAATCCTCAGCTAAGTGTAAACTCTTGAAAATGAATTTAAGTGGATTTAACATAAACAATTATATTGTCTCAAACTAAACTCAGTAATTGTGTTGTGCCAGCTTATTTTAAATAAGTAGTTTGAACAAACAGCAGACTTATTTTTTTGTGTTCAGTGCTGGGTTCCTTCATGTTGTCTCAACACGGATCGATTAGGTTAACTTAATAGTTTTTACAAATTTTAGTGGATTGAACATAAAACTATTTTTTGTCCCAAAAAAGCCTTAAGAATTGTGTTGATTCAACTCATTTTAAATAAATAGTTTAAACAAGCAGCAGTTTTGGGTGTACTATATCTACGCTCACAAGAATATTTCCCACTTTCAGGTAGACTGTGAGAATGACTTGTTTTTGATCTTATATTTGTTTTCCCACTTGACTTTTTATCGTCCGGCTTGTGCTGTCTCTTTTCCCCTCCACATCCTGCAGGTGTTGGAAAACTACAATAAAGGGAAGACGGCTTTACTGTCTGCTGCTAAGATAATGGTCAGTCCAACAGAAGTGGACCTGAATCCAGAAACCATTTTCCTAGACGCCTCGACTTCACCACAGCCCACACCAGCCACACACCACCGCAGAAACAGCAGTGTCCGGTGAGTTCAGTCAGTGGTACACTGTAAAAAAATAAAATAAACATTGACTCAACTTCTTTTATTTATATACTGTATATCATGAATATATGTTTGTTTGTTTGTTTGGATTTTATTTTATTAGTCACATATTTTTATAGAACCTAAATATACACTACCTGACAAAAGTCTTGACATGTGTCCAGGTTTTAGGAACAGCAAATAATAATTTGACTTCTAGTTGATCATTTGGTATCAGAAGTGGCTTATGAAAGGCAAAGACCTCTAGATTATGCTTATTTTAACAAAATAAAATGTGATCATGCCTTGGTTTTTAATTAGGACAGTAGGGTCTGACTTTGCTTAAACAAAAGTCACTTAACTTTAAATTTTTTACAGTGTTAGAAACAAAGAGAACTTGCTAATGAGAGCAGAAGCTAATAATGCAGATTTTCTTCTGGTTTGATTTTAACACTACTGCCTGTGCTTCTCACTCATGCCCACTGCAGAGGTACTGTGTACGGTACTATACAGTTCCCCCCTCGTCCTCTCTGGTTTAGTAGAAACGCAGAGTCTAGATGTTAGACATGTTAGAGTTGTGTGCCTAACCAAAATCCTCCCTCTTTGTCCTTCTTTTTCCCTGCTCTCTGCTTTTTTCACCCATTCACATTATTTGTTAATACACTTACACTAAACTTATTATTTGCTTTTTATATAAATGAATTAAAAAATATACTTATCATTTTGTTAATATGCATATAATTTTGTCATATTTATAAATGTGTAAAATTGTTAAAAAAAATGTTGACATGTTTATAATTATTTATGTTATTTTATGTTTTTGTTTGATTTTTTTAAATGTAAAATGTATATACATAAAATGTTACATAATTAATTTTTACCTTAAATTATGTATTATTGATATAATTTTCCCAAAAAATATATATATTTTGCTATGAACAAATGTCCATATTTTTTATTTTTCCTCCTTTTATGGTATCTTTTAAATATTGTTTTTTTTATCTTAATATCCAAATTGCTCCCTCATTTCATTCATCAACCTCCTCACACCCCTTCCATGCTGTCTGTCTGTCTGTCTGTCTGTCTGTCTACCTTTTTGTTTTTTTTCCAATTATTTATATATTTTTTATATTTGTTTTATTTTTATTTTTTTATGTAAAATGTTTATATACACACATGTTACATATATACATGTACATAACATTTTATATATTTAATATTAACCTTCACTTTTGTGTTTATTTCCATTATTTTAATGGATTTAATTAAAATTTTTACATTTTTCTATGAACATGTCTATATTTTTTTGTTTTTCATCCTTTTTATGACATCTTTTAAATATATATTTATTTTTAAAATCCTAATATCAAAAATACTCCCTTTTAATTCATTTATTTATTTAATTTTTTTAAATAAAAATATTATAAAATGTTTTTATAAATACTTATTTTATATTTGTTTGATTTTTTTAATGCAAAATTTATATATATAACATTTTACATATTTAATGTTGCACTTTCATATATTTTGCATAATTTTTTACCCAATTTGCAATAAACTTTACTGCATCTTTTAAATGACATCATTTTTAAAATCTTAACATCCCTTCCTCATTTCATTCACCATCAACCACCTCACACCCCTTTCCCATTGATTTCCTCCACTCCTGTGCTCCTCTCCCATCCCGTCCTGCTGTAGTTCCTGTGCCCGCTCTGAGATCTCCCTTGATGGCTTCTCGGAGTGTCCGCCTCCTCCTGTCCCTGTGGTTCTCACCGGAGCCCGTGAGCGACTGGCCGTGGAGCTGCGGGAGCGAAAAGCCCCTTTGGCCATCATGGAAAGCCTATCCGATGCCGAATCCGTCTACAGCCTGGACTCTCGCCGATCATCCGCCGCCCTACGTGGCTCTCCCTGCCTAGGGAGCCTACCTTTCCCACTGGACGCCCCGATCCCAGAAGAGAATCCTTCCTTGAGCTCTCGTACGGAGCTCCTGGCTGCTGAAGGGTTGACCCAAGATTTGGGGGAGGCGGGACCATACATTCCTACTCCTCCAGAACCAGAAGAACCCTCCATCGACATCCCAATCAACAGCGAATACTTCACTCCAGAATCGAAGATCACCACAGATCCAGAAACGGATCCATCGGTTGTTCCCAACAGTCAAGACTCCTGCCGTGTAGCATCCCGGACTGGTTCTCGTCCAGAAAAGCTCAGAGAGTTTGAAGAAAAAGAGGTCAAAGTTGATCTTTCCCAAACTCTTCCCGCAGTTACGCCACTATCCAACGGTACCCCCAGTCAGGCGGTCCTAGAGTTCGCTCAATACCTGGACTCTCTGTTTAGGCTGGACGGAAGCAGTTCACCTCCCCTGGAGCTCTCGGACGCGGAGTCCGAGTCTGGACGGGGATCCTACAGTCAGGCTGAGGAACACCAAGTGGAACAGCGTGTCAAAAACGCAGATAAGCTGCTAGCTAGAGCCGCTCTGGAGCCCAATTTGGTTCCCAAGCCTCCTCGCACATTTGCTGGCTCAGCCGACCCGTCCTCCGGCATCTCACTTTCTCCATCCTTCCCGCTCTCATCTTCCGGAGAACTCAACGATTTTTCTCCGGCTGATGGAGTGTTGCCTGTAAACCATACATCTACGCTACGAACTTCCGCTGCTAGTCCCAACCCCAAGGAAACTGCATTGTCGTCTATGGTTTAGACTCGGACCTTGCTCATCGATTTCTTGTCTTCGCCCAATACTCAGTGGGTTCACTTTCTTTGCTCTTTCTGAACTGATTGTAGAAACGTGCATGCGTAGCAACAACGCGGCCAGTTCCCGAGACTTCCAGATTTTAAGGATTCATCAAGAACAGAAGACCTCATTTTGTACTATCCTAAAAGACATGAATGCATCGTGTCTGGCGTAATCACCATTATGAAGTGTCCTGCAACACACAAAGTGCTGAGAGGCTCCTTTGAACACTAGCGCATAAAGAAGCTCGCACAATTGACCCTACGTTCACTAATGTTACGGTTATGTTTACATTGAACACCAAGCTATCACAAAGGTTGGCAGTTTCGTAAGGGAACGGATGGGATTCTGAAGGGAAGTCGGGGGAGGGGCGCACAGGACAAGCTTTCCTCAGGACTTTTGAGAATGACGAAACGGGACTAACGACATCTCAGGCGAAGGATGTTACGTTATTTTGTTTTCGGATTGTACTTTTCGTTTAGTTTTGTTTTATTTATTTAAGAAGATTGTGTGGAATGTCCTGCTGAAGTATGTGTAGTTGGTGGCACTGATGGTTGGTGGACATCGATGTGCATGAGAAAATACTGTATGCTCGTCTATAAAAAAAAAACAATTAACGGGAAAAAAAACGTTTAATTTCGCTAACTCGTCATCTCTTTTTTTGACGTCTTTTTTGAATTTTTGCATGCAAGTTTTATATGATTTTCTTTTCCACCCGATTGCCAAAAAAAAAGCCAACTACATACTTCGAGTTTGAAATGAATATATAATGAATACGTGTTGTTATTTATTTATTCTTTCCAAAAACCACTGCCCATAAATGCAAACGACATCAGGAGGAGTTGCTGAATGGTTCGCACCACTTCACAAAATGCGCCCTTTAAAATGGCTCGGCTGAATCTGCGACGTGTTTTTGTTTTTTCCGCAGAACGAGACGCGTAATTTAAGAACGATCTTATTTGTTATGGGTATGGCGTGCAATCAGTAGCAAAATAAGCATAGAGAGATTTCTTCTCATCTGCTTTTTTTAAAATAAAATGAAAAATCATTTCTACGGTTGTTGCTGTATTACAATAAATAGTGGTTTATCTCGACGGCGAAATATTTTAATAACTTAGACTTGCTTTTTATATATCATTTCAGGGTGGAGTGGTTGAGTTTTTGGGTGGTTCCGTGAAAAAGTACAGCGGTTTGTCACCACAGTGCTTCGCGAATCATGTCACATGACAAGTGTTTTACTTTATCGATTACGTTTTACAGCACAATTCCCATGCTTTGATCACAATTCGTTTCTTTTTAAGTTGTTTTGCATGCAACTACTAAAAAACAAATGCGTCACGTTGTGATTTTAGCATTTTTAACACAAAAAACTGTTGTTTTGCTGCTTTATTGAATACTTTTTGACTTTATAAGCTGTGACTGCTGTACTTTTTCACCGAAAGTTGTGTATAGCACTGCCTTTTCACGTGAGTGTACATAAATAAACGCTGTCTTGTTTCCAGTTGTTGTGTTCAAAAAAAAAAAAAA
>CAIGQQ010028568.1:41942-66064 GCA_903798035.1 Danio albolineatus | reverse complement strand
TCTACTCTGGTGGGGATATTCATATTGAGAGCTTTCAAGTCTATGCTTGAGTTTTCTTTAGAGTAGAATAGTGATGGCACAATGGTTTCATGCTGCATCATCAAAAGAACTTTTATGAGCCCAGCAACACCTGCGGCAGATTCTGTGTGTCCAATGTTGCTCTTCACAGAACCAATGATGAGTGGTCCTGACTTCTGAGGTCTTGTTTTAGCAATGACTTTTGAGATGCTGCCTGCTTCTACTGGATCTCCCACTGGAGTTCCAGTACCATGAGCCTCAATGTACTGGACACTACACAGGTCAGCCTCTGTTGAGTAGATTTTTCTGAGTAGCTCCTCCTGCTGTACCATGGATGGTTTGGTGATTGGGCTAACACTGTGACCATCTTGGTTTACTGCAGTTTTGCCGATGACTCCCCAAATGTGATCGTGGTCTTCAAGAGCCTGTCAAAAAGCAGACAACACAATGATGTTTCTTGCAGTACTTTATGATATAGGACATTACTGTTGTTTTGCTATTAACATACTTTTTTGAGAGGCTTTAGTAGGACGACTCCGCATCCTTCACCTCTTCCATATCCATCTGCCTTACTGCTAAAAGGTTTACTTGTTCCATCAGGAGAGATCATCTTTGCCTTCGAGAGAGCCACAAAAAGGGCTGGCTCCAAGATACAACTCACACCTCCACACACAGACATATCACAGTCTCCTGTTGAGCACAGTACAGACAGAGGCACATTACAGAAGCTATAGATTATTGCACTGAAAGGTGCTGTTACGTGCATGTTATGTTCAGTTCATCATGATTAAATGAATGACTAAATAGAACCTCTCACACTTAAAATGTGCACATTCAGCAGCAAACGATTTACCTGCAAACCCTGTTGCACACGTAGGCTTTACAGTGAATCCAGTGCGAACATTGCAGAGCTGATTTCATACTGATGCCATACAAACTCTTTAAAGCACTCTCTCTGTATGCCTTATGTTCGACTGGTGGATCAACACTGACCACATGATGGCTAACCCCAGTGCCATTACTCTTAACTATAATAACAAAAGGAGTCTGTCAATGTTCTTGTCATTCTCTCTTCTTCGACTCTTCCCTTTCCCTGTGCTAGATCGCTCTCTGTCACCTAACAGTGTAAAGCAGTGAATGAGTAATTGACAGTTACTTTTAACCATCTAAACTCACCACAGACTGTTCACCACGTCAGCACACAGAAGGCACATGTGGTGTATGATGTTAGTTAAATAAAAACAGGTAGCATAAAAAACACTATCCGCTTGTTAAGTGTGACGTCAGGCGAAGCGGCTTCTGGGTCGAATCGCTCTATTAAACTGTACGAGGAAGGTCAACAAATGATAATAATAAATGTTTACAAAGCGATGTAATACTTTCGAAAATCATGATCCATGCCTGATATCTGAGGGCCAGAAAGTGATACATTTTTAATAAATTGTAAAAATATTGGTCCAGAGACTGTTGTGAAGTATAAAGTGGTTATGAACTAATTTTTTTTTCAAGTCAAGTGAGGTGCGGCTTGGACCCGGAAGCAGTATTTCATACATCACCACTTACCAAGTGGATATACGCATGTATAAATGCTCCCAAACACAATGCTACAACGTTAAGCATTGTGTTTCACTGTTAAACATTGCTGAAATCCGTAATGGATGTATTTGGGTAGGAAGTGGAAATTATTTTAGCGTTTAATTTCATTCTTCCAGTTTGAAACACAGTTGAAGTTAAAGTTGACCCACTATGCTCTTCTTTTGCTCTTGAATCTGCAATAACATGTATCCTGTCACATATGTCGTACTAAAACAGTCCAAAGTAATACATCGCTTGGTGTGTGTGTGTGTGTGTGTGTGTGTGTGTGTGTGCGCGTGCGTGCGTGCGTGCGTGTGTGCGTGCTAACTTTGTGTGACTCATCATCACAGAAGGACTTGAATTAACTCCACAATAAATACATCAAATAACCATTGGCAAAGTTCTGGCTAGTATTTCTCATGAATGGTAGATCAGTTCCTTCTTATCTGTCACTGTGCAGCAAGAGATTGAGCCATACTTCAGAGCAATACTCAGAGATCTCTATGGCTGTAAGATGGAGCAGTGGGCTGGGAGAACTAGCTCATTTGCATTTAAAGAGCCCCTATTATGAGTTTTTGAAAGTTGCCCTACATGCGGTGTGTAGCACAGCTGTAAGTGAATGAAAACATCCAGCTGAGGGTTATATCTGAAAGTGCATCGTGATTAAAACTATTGATTCTTTAAGGAAAGAGTCAGCCTTTTGCCTGCACACAGTAGTGCCGGATCCGATAAACCATGAATGCACCCTTTCTGTCAGACACTAGAGGAGTGCGAGGGATCATGGGATTGATCCTGACAGGAAGATTACGATCTCTGACAGATGGCCTGAGATGTGGCTGTGGGGAATAAAGGGTTAAAGTTCATTTTCACCACAGTATAGCCAACTTTGTGCAGTGTTTGTTCCTGTCATGTTCTGGTGACTGACACAATAACCTATGCTGCAACACAGGATTCTTGAAAAAGGGTTCCAGTTAGCTGTAATGTGACGCTCTAGTGCAGGGGTGTCCAAACTTTTTGCAAAGAGGGCCAAATTTGATAAAGTGAAGATGCCCGGGGGCCAATAGTTCCTTCTGACATTTTTTTCACAAAGTTTCATGAAAATACACACTGTTATAAAAGTATTTTCACTGTCACAATTACCTTTATTTTTCAAATGGCAATATAACCAAATATAAGCCACTCAGGCATGAACAACTCTAAACACACAATTATGCCTTTCTTTCATATCTGGAGAGTCAGATAAAATTGAACAAACTGTATAGAATACCTCACATTTCTATGAGTTTGATATCTATCTTTGCCTCATGAACATTTTAAACAGGAGTTATAAGTAATGCAAAGTGGTCTGTTATCATTAAAGTAAAAAAAAGTGAATTTTGCTCTTGCCTTCTAAAAGGTCTTTCAGGAAGCCAAAGTTTGCATAATAACTACAGGAATATTATATATGGCGGCAAATCAATGCCAAAATTAATCGAGCGCAGCTGTGATGTTTAAACAGAAAGTGAATCGCGAGCAAATTACAGTCCTAAGCGCGAGATCTTCACGCGCGCGCTGAACTGATCCACCTCGAGGAAACGGGCCTCGCGCGCACATCATCATCTGTGCGCACGATGTACGCTCTCGCGAGTGAGGTCATGCCTGCACCGCGCGCGCGTTCAGTTCTCTCTGCTCGCTCGCTGGCTCTTCTCTGCTTGCGCCAAACTGTTTCGATTTTTGTCTTGGGGCGGGCCTTGGTTTACTTGTTATCTCTAATGCTATTGGTTACTCTCCCTTGGTTTATTTATTCTAACAGAGCTAGCGAGCCATAAATAACACATTATGAGATGGAATCTGCGGGCCGTATGAAATCTGACTGCGGGCCGTGATTGGCCCGCGGGCCGGACTTTGGACATGCCTGCTCTAGTGCAACTGCAGATTATACTGTACACAACAAATCACTTGTTGTTACTTTAGGTTGACCAAATAAAGACATCGTTTGGACATCACGGACAGCAAGTACTCAATACTAAACGAGTATGACTTGTGAACTGAAGTAGCAAACATGGAGTTATTACTCAAAGATGTGGTAGAGAGTATACTAGGTGATACTATGTACTATAGTACATATGTGTGAGGATTACCTTGTTTTATGGCTTGACAAGCAAAGTGAAGGGCGACGAGGGATGAGGAACAGGCACAGTCGATGGCCACTGAGGGGCCGGTGAAGTTGAATATGTATGAGATGCGGTTGGCAGCTATGCTCATAGCAACCCCAGTGCCAGTGGTGTGGTTGATGTGTTTTGGATTAATCCTCAAGGTTGCCAGCTCAAAATCTCTGTTCATTAACCCTGAAAATCAAACAAATGTTTAGCTCAGTGGTTCTAGCCTTGTTCTTGGACACTCCAACACTGCTTATTTTACACGTCTGCTTTACATTTCCACACCCATTTTAGGTCCTGGGGGTACGGGATTCACACTCAGCTTCTGGAGATAATCTTCAGGCTTAAGCTGTGGTCACGCCACCCTTTTTGCCCCATAGACTTTCATTCATCCGCAAGCTGATGCAACACACCCTAACGCAAGTTTCGCAGTTCGCTGCATTGGAAAGTTCAAGTTTGGTGAACTCTGTCCTGTTAAATCACATCACATGACTGAGTGAGACCAATCGACCATCAAAACATGACCTTTCTGTACAGAAATGTCAAATATGGACCAATCGCTCTCTTTTTTTAATGTCTAATCATCTTGTTTAATCCCGACCCTTTTTCGCAGCTTCCTTACAACAGAAATTCATGTGCTCACACTTGAGTGTGACTGTAGCAATGTCTGCAACCCTCAGGTAGTTGAAGCAGGGTGGGGACTGAACTGAGTTTGACACCCCTGTGCAAGGGCTACAGAGAACAGCCTACAGTATAGCCTATAGTTGTGACAACAAAGCACTAAGCTACTGAGTTAGTTAGTAACTTATGCTCTACTAAATATTTTGTGTTGTGACATTTCATTTCATTTAGCATACCTGCTGAGCCCCTCGTGTGGATTTTACATTCCTCCTAATGAGGTAGAATCAGGTGTGTTTTAATAAAGGAGCCATGTGAAATGTGCAGCAGTGGCTGCATGGGTGTGTGCTCCAGGAACATGGTTGAGAAACACTGGATTAGCTTACTAACTAAAAGTTGTTTTTTCATGCGATTACAAATATATGCAAATATGAATCCACTGAGATTAAGAACTGAGCACACATACATGTTCTCCCAAATATGATAAGTAATCATTTATGAATTTAATTTAGTTTATGTTACCCATATATACTCCTGTTCGTGTTCCACTGGCCTTTTCCATGGGTATCCCAGCATCCTCTAGTGCCCTGTAGGTGCACTGCAGCAAGAGTTTGTGCTGAGGGTCCATGTTGAGGGATTCAGCTTCAGTGATGCCGAAGAACTTGTGGTCAAAGTCATTCAGTCTACACAGAATATAAGGACAGTTAAGATGAGCCACCGTGATGCTGTACATGACAGACTTAACTGAATAATGATAAGTATAACGATGAAGGACAGAATGAAGGACCACAGAGGTTTACCCATCAATGAGTGCTGCCTTTGCTGTGTAGGTCTTTCCTGCTTTACTCTGCTCTGGATCATACCACTGAGAGAGGTTTATCCTGTCATTCGGTATCTGAACAGCACAGTTCTTCCCCTCGAGCAGGACGCGCCAGAAGTTTTCAAGTCCCTCACCTAAAACAGAACATAAACCATATGAATGCAGTCCAAACTCAAAACATGAGGAGTGATGAACACTGTAATCTGTTAGCAGGCACCTCCAGGAAAATGACATCCAACACCAACAATAGCAATGTCTGCATCGTCATCCATCATGTTTCCAGCCTTTGTGTGCTGATGTGTTTACTTGGAGGATCTGGGGAGGCCAAAAGCAAACATGGTGGCAAGTAAAATAACTAACATAAACAAAGACATCCACATGAAGGATCTTAAAGTGCTGACTGACAACACATTTCTGTTCTCACACTGAAAGAGATGCTGACTTTTGCTGACAGCGGGTTACAGAGTTAGTTACAGTGTTAGGGTCAGTGTTTACAGGGACAGCGGATTACAGCGTTAGTTACAGTGTTAGGCTCAGTGTTTACAGGGACAGCGGATTACAGCGTTACAGTGTTAGAGTCAGTGTTTGCAGGGACAGCGGGTTACAGCGTTACAGTTACAGTGTTAGAGTCACTGTTTACAGGGACAGCGGGTTACAGCGTTAGTTACAGTGTTAGAGTCAGTGTTTACAGGGACAGCGGGTTACAGCGTTAGTTACAGTGTTAGAGTCAGTGTTTACAGGGACAGCGGGTTACAGCGTTAGTTACAGTGTTAGGGTCAGTGTTTACAGGGACAGCAGGTTACAGCATTACAGTTACAGTGTTAGAGTCACTGTTTGCAGGGACAGCGGGTTACAGCATTAGTTACAGTGTTAAGCCCAGTGTTTGCAGGGACAGCGGGTTACATCGTTAGTTACAGTGTTAGAGTCTGTTTGCAGGGACAGCGGGTTACAGCGTTAGTTACAGTGTTAGAGTCTGTTTGCAGGGACAGCGGGTTACAGCGTTAGTTACAGTGTTAGGCTCAGTGTTTGCAGGGACAGCGGGTTACAGCGTTAGTTACAGTGTTAGATTCTGTTTGCAGGGACAGCGGGTTACAGCATTAGTTACAGTGTTAGAGTCAGTGTTTGCAGGGACAGCGGGTTACAGCTTTACAGTTACAGTGTTAGAGTCACTGTTTGCAGGGACAGCGGGTTACAGTTACAGTGTTAGAGTCAGTGTCTGCAGGGACAGCGGGTTACAGTTACAGTGTTAGAGTCAGTGTTTGCAGGGACAGCGGGTTACAGCATTAGTTACAGTGTTAGGCCCAGTGTTTGCAGGGACAGCGGGTTACAGTGTTAGTTACAGTGTTAGGGTCAGTGTTTACAGGGACAGCGGGTTACAGCAATACAGTTACAGTGTTAGAGTCAGTGTTTGCAGGGACAGCGGGTTACAGTGTTAGTTACAGTGTTAGGGTCAGTTTTTACAGGGACAGCGGATTACAGTGTTACAGTTACAGTGTTAGAGTCACTGTTTGCAGGGACAGCTGGTTACAGCGTTAGTTACATTGTTAGAGTCAGTGTTTGCAGGGACAGCGGGTTACAGCGTTAGTTACAGTGTTAGGGTCAGTGTTTACAGGGACAGCGGATTACAGCGTTACAGTGTTAGAGTCAGTGTTTGCAGGGACAGCGGGTTACAGCGTTAGTTACAGAGTTAGGGTCAGTGTTTCCAGGAACAGCGGGTTACAGCGTTACAGTTACAGTGTTAGAGTCAGTGTTTGCAGTTACAGCATTACAGTTATAGTGTTAGAGTCAGTGTTAGGGCCTATAAGGCTTCCCGGGGGCTAAGTCCGATTTTTCCAAGCAGTGAACTCACATGGTCCCTGTGCTTGCTGCCCATTGGGGGCTTGTTCGACTTGTAATATGTAGGAAAATAACGTATATATGAGAAAAGTAGAAGACAAACTACAAAATATCAATATGAAAGACATGCTGCCCTGTGGAATTAGTCCAAGGGTCCTAAACCTTTAACCCTATGCATGGAGCAGCCAAAGACAAAGAAGCTATAAAAGAGATGCTATAAAGGTGCCGCCTGCAATGTTAAAATATTAGGTCACAGTTACCAGGACACATTACTACTTATAAATACTTCTGTATTAGTAATTCTGTAAAATTACTAATCTGTCATAATATGTCGTAATATGCATTGCTAATAAATACTAAAAGCATTATTGTAAATCAGAGGTGGAGTACTCGTGACATGCTTGATTAAAGTAGGGAAATGACTTGGCTTTACTGGAGAGCAAGTGACTTGAGACTTGACTTGACTCTAATTTATGATAATAAACGAAAATAAAATTTAGTTTTAAAAATAAAGATTGTGCCGTCAGCACCCCTGATAGCAACTCAACATCTGTGCCTTTACTGCTGCACAAGGAAGCTGAAGCTGAATAGCAGCACACTAATACTGCTTGAACGCCACTGCAATCACTCCATCATTTCTTTGACTTTTTACCATGTGTGAAGGGCTTCACAGACAGGAAACTACATAGCATGTGAGATGAAAAAGAATAGAATATAGAATAAATACATATAGAACATAGGCATGTATATAATTTATTTTCATAGGAACCTATATATGTATAGTTTTTTCAAACTTTCTAATAATAACCAACATTTTTGTATATTTTTCTATTGTATTTTGTATTGTGGTTTCTATTTCTGCACATAATAATGGCTGTAAAGATTACAGAAAGGTTTGATTTTATCTTTATTTTTTTTACACTATTAACTACTGTCTTTTTCCCAGAGATGGGTTGTGGCTGGAAGGGCATCCGCTGCGTAAAACAAATGCCGGATAAGTTGGCGGTTCATTCCGCTGTGGCGACCCCGGATTAATAAAGGGACTAAACCGAAAAGAAAATGAATGAATGAATGAACTACTGTCTTATGACCTGCCTTTTTATTAAGACATTAACAGTTTATTAGTACTTGAATGAGTTTGATCTTATTCTGCATCCTTAATATCCAACCTGAACAACCACCATACTATTAACAAGCAACCAATTAGGGTTTTATTTTGCTAATACTCTTAGTTAATGGTTTGCTAATAGCACAAATTGTACATGCTTTACAGTAATCTCTAAACGTACTTAAATGAAGATTTATTTACAAAGCAAACTGACTTTTCCAATTAATTAACTCAATTTTAAACAATGCCACATTTTTTTAAACTAGGTTTTGTTACATATTTCAGAAATCAAGTCCTTTTGCACCTTCAGTAAAGTAGTTCTCCACTTCTTTGTTTTGTTTAGTTTTTTCTGGAAAACTACAGTTCAGAGTGTCAAGAAGACAAAGAAAGTGAAATATTCAGACTTGCCTGAAAGCTCATGTGGAGTCTTGTCCTGTGGAGATGAGTATATGAAACTCAGAGTCTGACCCATATTTATTTGGCTGCTTCAGGAGGAGGAACCGCAAGAGCTGATCATTGACGAGTGCAGGTACTTTCACTGGATACCATAGCTGATCTTTTTTCATGCTTTTTCCATGATTAACCAGAAAGCAGACTCTCATGTTTGATAGAAGCAGAACAATCATATTTTTCAGACTAGACTAGTGTAGTGTCTTTAAAACTGCCTGTCCTGCGGGCTCAAATATAGTTATCATCAATTCCTGCTCTTTACATTCAATTTAAAATCCAGCTCATTAAAGTGTTCGGGTTCTCATTATTCAGCAAGACTGCTGTTTAAAGTAGTACAATGCAATCATTTTTTTAATTATATATGAATTTAAATTAAATTCTTCCATTTCAAAGCTTTACTGTGCATCCTCCAAAAGATGAAAATTACTTGGGATTATTTTTTAAATGATTAATAATGGTTTTTGTTAACTTAACCTTATTGGCACTGAACACAGATCAGTTGATAAGTAACTGTGGACTGTAATCATGATTATAGATATAGACTATAGAACTGATAAAAGTTAATTATAAATCCAGATGAAAGCTGAGGGGTAAATAAGGAAATGCTTTAAATTGTCCTTTTGGGAAAAACATTTAATCTTGGTTAAAAAATAACTACATGAAAAAGGTTCAATAAAGACACTGATTAACCACTCGCCACTTGAGAAAACGTGAGCTGAAAATGCTGCAGTTTGTGACACTCATATACATAGAAATCTTGAAACTTCTCTTCATTATGTTCTACCAACTCATAACTTCCAACTAGCTGGAAAATCTGAAAGTTTAGAATGCAAATCAGTATTTTCAGATGCATTTGGGCTGCACAGACTTACAGTGCCAAACTGTGCTGTTCATTATTGTGTACACACACACACACACACACACACGCACACTGTTGATTGTTCATTAATGTGAATAATGTGTACACCTACTCATTGTCTTCTTCGTACCGCTGTCAACATTGCCAATTGCACATTGTTTTGTTTCTTTTTGGGAGAATGTTGTTGTATGTTGTATTTTACACTGTCTATATGTTGCACTGTCTGGAGCCATCACCTCAGCTTTTCACTCATCATAGCACACATGCTGCTGATGATGCGACTATAAGAGTGATTTGATTTGATTAATAGTTAGCTGTCCAGGAAGAGATCATTATCACTCTTCTGGTAAGTTCAGTGAACCGACAAGAAACTTGAATTAAGAAAATAGCAAGCAGCAATCAGATGAGTGTCTAACTTGAAGCAAACACACAAACAAACAAACAAACAAACTGTAAACGATGGAAATGCAAATCTTCTGTAAACCCCTAACACAGGTAACATAAGTGAAGTAAATTAGCATCAGCATTTAGCTTGAATCAGTTTAATGATGATTTCAATAGTAATGATTTATTTGCTGAGTTCAATAACGAGGAATTTCATCAGATTTTGAAGCGAGTTCATGTATGAGCACTTCTTCAACAACAGACCACAGTACAGATGGAGAGATTTAAGTTAGGGATTTTCAGACTCCCAATTCAACAAACAACAGAAACATATAAACTGTCATGGAAGGAACGAGATCTCAAATGCAGGACAAAACATGGTTTTATTTATTATAAACTAAAACAAAAGGTAACAAAACAACCCTGAGGGGGAAAACATTATCAAAAGACAAAAACAAACTTGGACTGGGCTGGCGGGGAAAGACAGAGCTGGACAAGACTAGACAAGACAGGATAAACAATGATGAACTGGCACAGGACAGCAGACATGAGGAGACTATAAAGAAGAAATAATTAATTAACAGACAGATGAACATAATAATCTAATAATGGGATAACGGGGAGGGTGGGACTAGACAATAGACAGACACATGACAAAGAGACAACACAAGCCGTGTGCTCACGTAAAAACAGGACTAGAACACGGAGCCAATGAAAGAACACATTAACTGTGTGTTCACAACACTAAAGCACGCGACCAACATGTGTGCATGGAGCCATGTTCGCTACACACCAAGACAAGACAGAACACAAGACACGAGTACACCATAAATAAAAGTCTTACCCTGTTCCGACAGGAGGAACAGACCAGGGCTGGTTCAGCAGGTCAGGGACCCCAGCAGGGGGCCGGTGTGGAGCCAGAGGGACCATCCAGGGTGGCAGAGGGACACAACAGGGAGGAGCATGAAGGATGACTCAGAGAGGATCGGTCAGGGGAGACAAGGCAGGAGGCCTGAGGGGAGCCGGCAGGGCTTGCAGCCTGAAGCAGGCACGTACACGGTCCAGCTGCAATCCATCACTGGGCAACATCCATTCACACAAACACTACGGACAGCTTACCCAGTTCCCCTATAGCGCATGTGTTTGGACTGTGGGGGAAACCGGAGCACCCGGAGGAAACCCACACCAACACGGGGAGAACATGCAGACTCCACACAGAAACACCAACTGACCCAGCCGAGGCTCGAACCAGAGACCTTCTTGCTGTGAGGCGTTGATGAAACATCTAAATCCTAAATGGAAATGATATAGAAATGAAGTGACAAAGATTAAAATAACTTGATCAAATAAACTAACCAGATGAAATAGATGTGCAATATTGGGTAAGCCTTTCTAATAATCTTCAGAACAAATTCATTAGTAGCATGAATGTCCACTGGTCACATTTAAGACAAAGGGAAGGATTTAATGTGTGAATACGTCTACCTCATATGTTTCTGTTCATTCTCTGCATGAAAGTAATTTCTAGATTGGTGGGCGAGAGGGGCGTTTTTCAACCCGTCACCTGACTGGCTCACATTGGATTTTTCCATACTGGCATCATTGATTGTGTGATTGATCCCATGGTCTGTTATCAATGCAGAGAATGTGCTCTTATCCTGGCTATCACATCAGGCTCGGCGTAGAGGCTCGTTCTCATCCTGGATCAGCAAATGTGTAACGGACTAAACCAGGAGGCTTTTTTTGTTATCACAGTTTTCTTGATTGCACTTTTGTGCAGTATTATTAAAATAACTAGATCACCAGTGGTTACAGACTGACAATGCAACCCTTAGGTAATTACTGAGGGCATAATGTCAATTTATAAGTAATTCACACTATGCTCATTTAACATTTTTTATATTAAACACACTGTAGAGCCAAACATGTTTATGAGGCACTAGTGATTCTGTGTGAGACTCTGTGATCTTGAAGATGTGCTGCATTCATCATTTATCACCCTGTGAAAAAGTCCTGTGGAAACATAAAATGTCAAAACAAGGAAATAATATGTGACTATTTACTTTTATAACACTATAAATCCCAGCTTTCTCTTGTCAGGTGTCTGAATTATAGTTTATTATTGTGTTGATGTTTTACTAAAGATCACTTTGACGACACTACAGGTTAGACATTATCTTCAGCAAGGAAATGAACAATCTTTGTGTTTGATTCTTTGTATATTTAAGTTTATGAAAAAAATGTATTATTATAAAAATATTATAATTATTATAATATAATTATATTATTAAAATTATTATATTATATAAAAAATATATTATTATAATTATTATTATAAAATTTTATTTATTTTTTCCATCAGGATTATGATGTGAAAGGCTGACAATAGCAAGATGGATCCAATGTCAAAGTATGTACTGTGTGTACACAGTAAGTATGTGTGATTAAATTGACAGTATTGTACTAAAATATTAATGTTTTAAAATGAGACCAAACATTTTAACAAAGTATTACTGTTCAGAATAATCAGACACTGAAATGACCACCTCAGGAGCTTTATCTAAATGAAACTGTAGATGTGATCCATCCATTGATGGAGCTGGTTAATATTTTATGGCACAGGGAGGATAACATTTTGACTGAAAATACACAAAGCGGTATATCTGTAATCAAACTTAACAAATAGCACAGAGAATGGAGCAATGTAAGCTTTTAGATTACCCATAAGAACTCCGAATCGTCCCTGGTCATAGCTAGGAGTACACTTCATGACAGATCTCCCCATCTCTGGACGTAACACTTGCATTCTTGTCCTGATAGATTTTTAAAATGTAGTATATTGATGGAGGCTTTGACTTTGGAGGCTAATGTCACAGCCAGGCCAGGTTCTCCCCACTTTCAATTACCACAATCACCCCGATCTCAGTCACCTGAGTTCTAATTAGTTCTAATAACCAGCACATCATCTCGCTCCAGGCCGCCGCCAGGATGTTATAGCAGAGGGGGTATTTTAATTCCATAGGAGGGCACTAGACCTTGTGACTGATTTTGGTCCCTCTTGATCCTTTAATTTTTAGGCTATTTATTCACCTATTTTTTATTTCTTTGCGTTACTGCCTGAGTTACTGTAATAAGGCAGTAATATCCTTTCAATAGTAACAGTAACATGCACAGTTTCGCTATTATCAATAAAGATTATGCAACGTTACCATTTGCATAAATGCAGACGGATCATGGCTTCAGTGCCAAACGAGTGCTTTAAATCATACTTTGTTCTCCTCATTTATTTATTTATGTTTTATTTCAAATAATATAAATGTATAGTGTTTAGGCTAAACGCATCAAACTATGCCCACACATGCAAGCTAACCCACGCTTATAACTGATAAATAAATATAGTGAAATCAGCATAACAGAGTCATCACACTTCACGTAGCCTAACTAGCCAATCATTTATCAGTGTTAGGAAAAAGTTCAATGTTACAATCTATTGTCATTAAAAAACTATAAAATGTGTTAGTCACACTTCATGGCATTACAGCCAGAAAAACAGTCTGTCGGTTTCACAGTTATTACTGTGAACATTGGTTAGATTATGGCACGGATAACAAACAACTCAGTAGGCTATATAACTTTTATTATCATTTTATCCTACTCATAATTACTTTTATTATCATTTTTATTACAGGAACTGCTTTGGCCTGGTTCAGGTCTGATCTAGCTGAACGTTATCAGTGTGTGTATCAGTTAATGAAGAGACATCATACAGATCAACAGTACACTGTGGGGTACCACAAGGCTCAGTTCTTGGTCCCTTACTTTTCACACTATATATGCTACCGCTAGGTGATATCATTAAAACATGGAGTTAGCTTCCACTGTTATGCTGATGATACATAACTTTATATCTCCTCTCAACCTGGTAATTTGAGATCATTTCAGCATCTGTAAAACTGCTTTTCTTCATCTTAAAGTTGTCAAACTTCGACATATGCTATCAATGTCTGATGCAGAGAAGCTCATTGATGCTTTCATGACGTCTCCATTAGATCATTGTAATGCATTACTAGGCGGCTGCCCTGTTGGCCTGATTAACACACTTCAGCTGGTTCAGCATGCAGCTGCTAGAGTGCTTTCTAGAACACAGAGATATGATCATATTACTCCAGTTCTGTCTTCACTGCATTGGCTCCCTATTAAATATCCTATACATTTGACAATTATACTGACTACCTACAAAGCCCTGAACGGCTGAGCTGCCCAGTATTTGCAGGAGCTCCTGGTGTATTATAGCCCATCACGTCCTCTACGCTCAATTAATTCTGGACAATTGATTATTCCCAGAATATCAGCATCAGCTGTAGGCGGTAGATCTTTCTCATATCTGCAGCTAAACTCTGGAACAGCCTTCCTAGCACAGTTGGGGAAGCAGACACACTCTGTCAGTGTAAACTAGAGTAAACACACATCTCTTTACATTAGCATACACACAAAACACACATGCTGGAGTCCAGAACCTCTAAAGGATTGTTAGTCTGCATTATTTAGGGCGACCGGAGCCGGGAACACTCCCCAAAAGACATTATAATGTGAACGCATCTGCGCTTATGTTAGTCTGTTTTTATTATTCATGAGGTTTCCATAATCCTGGACCAGGCTGTATCCTGAGCAGCTGCTGTGGTGGTCATGGAGGAGTGGAGAGCATGAGACCGATCCCTGTAAGACCTCAGTGACAGACGAGTCCTCGCATTGTTCCCGAAGGGCCAGCCTGTTCACCAGCCGGTGACCCACCTGCGGTCTCTCCGTGATGGACATCCAGCGTTCTCCAGCCTCCGGCGCCTAGACTGCAGCTCTGCACAAGACGTCTGGCCATAGGAGAAATGGTCGTGCCCAACTGAGCCTGGTTTCTCTCCAGGTTTTTTAACTCTTCACTTTGGTCAATTGGTGAAGTTTGTTCCTCCGCTGTCGCCACTGATCTGCATGGTTCAGGACCTGTAGAGCTGCGCATGGATGGATTAATCTTCAGTGTTTGGACTCTCAGCAGTGAATATTAAACCACACTGAACTGAACTGAACTGAACTCCAACTGGACTGACACTTTGTTGTTTCAATTTGCTATATTCCGTGTGAAGCTGTAAGGCTTGTAAAAGCGCTATACAAATAAAGATGAACAACTGAAAGATGAATTGAATTTTAAAGGTACAAATAAAGATTTATGTTAGGCTATCTAAAATGTACATTGTTTACGTAATCAATTATAAATGTTGAAATTGTGGCATGTCCTTTTGATGATCAGTAACATTACAATCATGTGAGTTACATATATTTAAAGTGTGTAATCATTTATTTGATATAGAATGAAAACATTTAATCATGTTGTGTGAATTCTGACGTCTTCTCGTTTGACTTAATGTTTGTCCACACTCTTTAAAACCTTAAAATGAACATTTTCTGTCATTTAAAACTATTACTTATCATGTAATGTTTTCCCTGTGGGAAATTGCGTAACATCCATCATACTGACAACAGAAGCATAAAACACAACAATAACTCACTATCCTGTAATTATAAAAGGAATCTATTTTATTCTTGCGCTGTAATCCAAATCTCCAGAATTTGTACTATTGCGAGGAACAGAGTAAAGTTCAAGCTTCTTCCCTGATCGTGATATAGTGATTATTATTGTCAAGTATTTGTTTGTAGCTATCGGTTCTCATTGTGAGCAGTAAAATACCAGGTATTTTATCTCACAAACATTAGTCCAAGCTTTAATGACCGTAATAATAGTAGTAGTAGTAGTAGTAGTAGTTGTGTGTGTGTGTGTGTGTGTGTGTGTGTGTGTGCGTGCGTGCGTGCGTGCGTGCGTGTGTTCAGATCCCCCTTCTTTGTGATATTGCAGCCATTTGCTAAAATCATTTTTAAGTTCATATAACTGTAGTGTGTTCCTGTTTCTCTGCTTGCCTGGCCGCTCTAAATCAAGCTGCACTATATTTCTGTGTATGCACCATCATTAGTAGTGCTTAGTCTCTTTTGGATCACTTCTTTATATTGTCCACTCGAGCTAAAGCAGAATGAAATGCTGCTTCTCCAAATATGATATTATTTTTCTTTTTAAATGTCACTGCAGCAGCTAGAAATGTAAAGGTGTTATCTTCATTAGCTAAAACACACTAAATGTTTGCAGCAAAAACAAAATATTATTAAAACAAAACATAGATTTGGCTAGTTCTAGCATGAAATATATATTATATGCTGTATGAAATCTATGTCTACTGTATATCTAATGATAATTATACATGTATATTAGACAAATATTACACATATTTCAATCAGGTGCAAAAATAGGAAGAATAACCTGGGTTACTTGTAGTTTTGCTGGTGTCAGTTTGAGATATTTCTTCTGGCACATAACATCCAGCTTACCTAAGCAAGAGAGAACATAAGCAGGGCTGTTTCTGCATTTGTGCAGGTAATCTGCAATCATAACAGACGCCAATGACACTTACACTGATATCAAGTTCCTTTAATATCAAACATAAACTTCTAAGTAACATGGTTTATATTAAATGTAATAAATGCATATTACATGTAACAGCAACAAAAAAATCACATTGAGGAAATAATTAGAAAGGCATGAATGATGAATTGAATTATAATATAAATACACAGAATATGTATATATTTATGCGTATATATTTTTTATGCTTTTTCATAATCTTCTTGGTCAAATCAAAACATCACATAAAGCAAAGCTTGAACAAACAGTTCTTCTGTTGAGTTTGGAAACTATGCAGGGTTGCTGGATCCAATGCCAGCGTCTCGAACCTCAGCACAAGAGCACGTTCGGTACAGTCAATACGAGCTCAGAAACAGTCAGGATCAGCAGAAAGTCCCTTCAGGTGTTGTACAGCCGGAATCCTGAACACCTTTACTGTCTGTTCACTGCTGTCGTTCAGCTCGGGTTTATCTTTCACACGACTGTTGCTACAAATGCCGAGGAAGCTCAGGAACACAGGTAAGAACACGATGCCATGCAGCGCCCCGAAGAGAATGACAAGGAACATGATTTTGAAGAAGGTCCTGAAGATGTAGCTTTCAGCCGCGGCGAGCACCACCACTCCTGCGATGGTGGACACGGCTCCCTGAAGGATGGGATAGCCCAGCTTATGGAGAGCGTCCGTGGCTTTCTCATTCGCTGAGGACTTTTCACTTGACACAAAAGCGTAAGAAATGTGAGCAGAGAAGTCCACAGAGAAGCCGATGCAGATAACGAGATTAATCATAGACACGGAGTCTAAACTGACGTCCCAGAGCGCCATGAAGCCGGACACTCCCACAATGACGGATGCGATGGAAAACGTGACCCAGAGTGAGCAGAGCGGGTTCGGGATCAGCAGCAGCGAGATCACCAGCATCACACATGTAGCTACTACTAGGTTTTGGATTGTGTTGCTGACGATGACGGCGTATTGGTCGAAATAGATGAATGCGGGATGGTACACGATCACATCAACAGGCGTCTCTAACCTCAAACACTCGTCTGCAGTTTCTCTGAACGCATTCAGCATGTTCTTCTCATCTATGGCCGTCTTGATGTTCACCGTTTGAATGAACATGCGTGATGCATCAATTTGATCATTCGTGAAATTAACATCGCGGCTAAACCCAGAGCGATCAAGAAATGCAGGTAATTGAGTTTTAAATGTCGTTTCACTGTCTAAATCTAATCCAGCACTCTGGCCAAACCGCATGTATGCATGAAGCCAAGAAGTAGGTGACAGGTCTGAATCTACCATTGTCAGATTTAGATAACTTTCCAGACACACATCAAGACTTTTACGAGCGTCAGGGCTCCAGTACTGAAAATGCTCATCTTTTATAACTAACATGACATTCGGCCCATACACAGAGAAGAACTCGTCCTCTCTGTCGTAGTAATCTCCAACATAGGAGCCGTCTGTTGCTAAATGTTTCAGGTCTAGACCTTCTTCCATTTGGAAGCATCCGTAGATACTGACGGCTAAATATCCGGCATAGATCAGACACACGAGCATCTTCACCCACACCTTTGCCAGAAAAGGGCCATAATAATGTTTAAAGAACAACTCCACCGGCATTTCATGCTCCTTGCGTGTGTTTTCATCAAAAGCCCCACCAACACAACAGCTTACAGCACCGCCGCTGGCTTCTGGGACCCTCCTGCAGGTCAGAAAGTGTCTGTTGCTTTTCTCTCTCCGTCCGTTCAGAGCGAGACACGCGCCGAAGAAGGTGATGTTGAAGAGGTAGCAGAAGAGCAGAGCGGTGCTGGTGTACATGCAGAAGGACTGCACCGAGCGGAAGGGCGTCAGCAGGCCGATGTAGAAGGCCAGCACATCCGTCAGTGTGGTGATGGTGATGGACACGCCGGCCTCCTTATACGCTTCTGCTAAGCGGAACTCCACGTCTTTATCAACCGCGGTCTTCTGCCAGCTGGAGATCATTATGAACATGTCATCAACACCGACACCTGGAGGAAAGCAGAGCTAGTGAACACCAGCTGAGAGACACACCTATAGATGATGGAGTTAATGAAGTTTACCCAGAATCAGAAAGGGTGCTGAGCCCACGGTCATGGCGAACGGCATCCCACAGAACAACAGCAGACCGAAGCTCGCCAGCACGGCCATACCAGCAGATAACACGCCGAGTAACGCCACCCACACCTTCGTCCGGACACAGTCTAACCTGTGGACACACACTATAGATGAGCCGTCTCACTCACTTAGATTACAAACATTACTTTAATACTGCGATACCTCAAACAGGACAGAACTGCTATGTTGATGGCCAGGGCATATGTGATGGAGAACAGAGGGATCACAGAGTCTGTATTGGCCTCAAACTCATTCTGTCTCGACACTGATGTAAAGTAAGACACGCTGACCTGTGGAGATTCAACGCAAAACAATATCCAAACATTAATTACTGTAAACATTAATGAAGGGTGATCACAGCAGGTTATGAGAGGTCATGACACCAGCAGAGAAACATCGAGCAGACGTATCTTCAGGTGTCTTTAAGCAATGGGTTACAGTGACTGGAGATTATTTGATTGTGTGTAGATGTACATCATGTTGGGTCATCATCAGTATGCATGGCGAGAGAGCTCTCAGTCATCTTCACTCACCGTTCCCTGGTCTGTGTGATTTGAGAAGAATGTTATAAAGCCATCGAGCCAGTCTGCGTTTTCCTTGCTCTTCTCCTCATCCAGGAAATAGAAAAGCCTGATCGCTTTGGCGCTGCGCAGCACTGAGCTGTCTGGCTCTAGCTCAACACCACCGATGGTTGTTCCAAGAAATGTGCTAGCGTTGAAGGGATATGTTATGGCCATAGAGTCTATGTCAGCAGCATTGTAATGAATCATGTCTAAAACTGCATTGGACACACAGATTCCCTCGAGTTTGGCGCAGAGCTTCTCAAAGGTGTTTCCCACAGGTAACGTTTTCACCTGTCTGTCTAGCTCTATGATTTCTTGGAAAGCTGCTGCAGTTAATATGTTACCTCCTTGTCCGTCTGTGATGATTAAAGAGGCATACGTGCCTTCAGAAATAAGCCTTAACTGGGAAAACTCATCTGACTGAGGGAAGTGTTCGGCCACGATCTCTCTGTCCCGCTTGGCAGGTCCATTGACGGGTGTGAACTGGTCTTCGATGTCATTTTCCTCCCTCTCCTTAAGGAAGATGAAGCCCGCTCCAAGGGCAGCAGCTACATATAAAGTTAATAAGACAAACACAGCTGGATGTCTCCCAATCACACGGCCGAGTTTTTCAAAGAAGAGAGACAGAGGCCTTTCGATGCAGTCTGTTCTGCACTTCATCTTCCTCCAGAGACACTTCTGCAGCTTGCGGTGAATCTCTTGCTTTGCTGCAAAGCCCCAGAAACATCTTCCTCTGCACAGACTCGGTGTTATCACGGCATACTTATAGGCTGATCTGAACACTAACAGCTCATCAGTTACTCATTAACAGATATGCTCATTTAGCTAACAAACTTCCTTGTTGTCACCTGCCTTCAGTATCCCGGTCAGAAACTCTAGGGGGTCATGAGGAAGCGGATACGGTGGACATACTGCTCTGGGATCATTAGAAATCATTGACTGACACAGTGTCAGTTCCTCCATCCAAGAAACAGAAATAGGTGGAACACAAGTCCAAGCCTAGGTAACCCAAGTGAAAGGAAGTATACTTAAGTTGTGCACTTGTCATGTTTGAATAAACGTGCTATGCAGAGTATCAAGAGTCATTTAAAACTAATTGCGATATATGTGAATATATAGTAATATAAATGTTTTCCGTTGTTTCAGGATGTGCATCACCAGCAACACTATTATAAGGTAAAACTAATACACTGGTTGAGCTAAAAGTAACACAAAATGGTTGTCCTAAACTTAACATGGGTGTGTTATGAGTTAACACAGGGTGTGTTGTTTGTAACATATTTTATAAGTGTATTTAGACTAATGCATTACTTTATACATTTAGTCTTGCCTCCTAACTTATACCCCCTTAATTGTGGGGTCTGCTACACAGAACAATAAGATATTATTAAGTACTATTCCACTTAATTTGACAAATGTCCCATTGAAGCATCTTTCCTTACTCTGACTCTAGCAGAGGGTATGGGTAAGACCACACGCCAATCCTCACTTCACTTCAGCGCACTGAACTTTTAATCACTCACCGTCCACTGTGGCTGGGAGTTCTCCAAAGTTACTAGCTACTTGGCATTTTTACTAGCCACAATTTTGTTGTTGGGAAAATATATGTGTTATGTTTAAAGTTAACTTTGTTAAAATCCCTTGATCTAAAGTCATTTTGTTTGATTTAAATAATTTAAAACTCCTCTGACCTCCCGGATTTCGATATACATTGTATAATAGCTGGTGTACAGAAGCCAACCTTTGAAGTGCATCAAAACCTTTCATCAAAGTTAATCTAAGTTATATATATGGGATCTTAGTACAGGACAAACCTTTACATGATAAACTTCTAGGAATGCACCAATGTGGGAAAGACATTTAAAGGTAAGCCCCCTGAGGAGCTGCAACAGAGCACTGAAGCCCACAGAACATACTGGAGTAAAGTAAATGTTCATTGTTAAAGATCTGGCACGACACAACACGATTCTTGATAGGGTGTGAGACCCGCTTTATTTATGTCTCAGTCAGGGAGTGTAGATCACAGAGTTTGAACAACGCAGATCTGACATCTATAGTGTTGTCAGATCACCGGCCAGTCCCTGAGCAGCGCCACCTGCTGATTAAATCAAGGATTAATGAAGACTCTGTCCCACAGTCTTTACAGTGAATGAAGTGCTTAGCGGAGCTCTCTCTCTCTCTTTCTCTCTCTCTTTCTCTCTGAAAGGTTACACTCGTTTATACTAAACTATGTTCATTTTTATTTGCACAAATATAATCCCAAAGTTCCTGGATAGAGACACACACAGGGATGATTGGGCCTTTGCGAACGCTTTTGTGAAACGTGTGTGTAAGCTCCACATCCGTCAGTGCGTCGTGTGTAGTTTGTCCTCCAGTTTGGCAGAGAGCAGCTTGACTCCTGAATCTCCTGGATGATCCATTAATGATCTAATTGGGAAATGGAGCTTCACAGCACTCAGAGCGGTTGCTGGTCATTCTTCATAGGAGGGGTCCTACAGGAACCGTTCCTCAGAGAACCTTCCCTTTTGAAAGTGCCCAGAGGTTCCCCAAAGGGTTCTGCAGGTGTGGCAATGTAAAGAACCCAACAGGTGCCTTTCATTCTAACAGGGCATATAAAGGGATCTTCAGACCCGTCAGTTATCTGGAAACCCCTGGCCGTGTGCTCCAGATTCGACTTTATTTCTACTCTTTATGTGTGTTTGAACAGGAAACAGCGAGGCACAGCTCATAGATCTGCCTGTTTCATTAATCCACACAGCAGCCGCTGCCAGCAGGTGGCGCAATTCTGTCCAGCGCCTCGTCAACAGCAACAGCCATGCATATCTAATGTAGAGCAGTTCGTTTACATTAATGAGCGTGATTCTAACTCGTGAACTGTAATTAGTGGACGTCACCAAACACCACAGCACAAACACGCTGAGCGAGAACGATACGGGTTCAGTGAACACATTACACAGCGGAACCTTCAGCACTGCCGCCGCTGCTGTACGCCGGAAACATTTACACGCTGCGCTCCACACATACACGGACCCGAGGTGAGCGCGAGTTGCGTTTGTTTGCGTTTGTGTGTGTGTGTGTGTGAGAGAGAGAGAGTGTGTGTGTGTGTGTGTGTGTGTGTGTGTGAGAGAGAGTGTGTGTGTGTGTGTGTGTGTGTGAGAGAGAGAGAGAGAGAGAGTGTGTGTGTGTGTGTGTGTGTGTGTGTGTGTGAGAGAGAGAGAGAGTGTGTGTGTGTGTGTGAGAGAGAGAGAGAGTGTGTGTGTGTGTGTGTGTGTGTGTGTGTGTGTGTGTGTGTGTGTGTGTGTGTGTGTGAGAGAGAGTGAGAGAGAGAGAGAGGGATTGTGTGTGTGTGTGTGTGTGTGTGTGTGTGTGTGAGAGCTCTCCTGGTTTGCAGGTGGCGCTGTGGTGTGTGTGTGTGTGTGTGAGAGTGAGAGAGCTCTCCTGGTTGGCAAGTGGCGCTGTGGTGTGTGTGTGTGTGTGAGAGAGAGAGCCAAGTGTGCCGCACGCCTGCTTTCGAGTGAGGGTTTCGGCCATTAGATCGCCCCCTGGGGGCTGGCTGCAGTACAAGTTTTAAAGCCCGCCTCCTCCATGTTAACGAACGAGACTTGAGCCCACATAAAAAAAATCATTACACTTGCAATAAAATGTCCCGAAAGATGGTTCTGGTCAATGAAGGCACTGGTTATAATGCTGGTATAGGTGCAGATCTTCATTTTTGTAAAGAGTGTGTTTTAGCCAGTAATTTAACGCTGGGCGTGTCATCGTGATTGACAGTTCTGATTGACAGCTTCTCAAAGCACACCTTCGGAGCCTCGGGAGGAGATTGAAGTGTCATTATTCTATTTCTGTGTTACTTTACCATGATAAAATGAGTTCAGCAGTAAACAACACTGTCTGACCTACAGAATCTGATGGATCACTGTTTATTCGGCAAGGTCAGGGCTTTATCGGGCTTTATTAGTTCGCTGATACACGCCATGACGGGAAAAATGCAGGTGATCGTTATCTAGCAGTAATTCTCTTTATGGGTTTGTAATAATAATTAGGAAGACTAAACTAATGTTAGCCGATCTCCACACTGATCTATCGTTATTTGAACTTGATTTAAAGTCTCTTCCGTTTTGAGTTTCTGCATGTTATTGAGTTAATCTACTGAGTTTGCTGTTATAAAATATTAATGTTCTAGAAACATTATCTTATATAACAAATAGAGCTGTAAATGTGATATATTATTTCTATACATCATTTACTATTGGCTTATTTAAAAACTCCTAATAAGCATTAAAATAAATGTAAATTCCTCTTTGCCAGATATAATGAAGGCACCGAATAAACCAAATGATAACGGAGGCAAAAAATTATATACAAGCGATGTTCAGCAGCTGATCGACATGTATTAATACTGCTAAGTTTAATTATTTTATATAGCTAGTGCAGGGATGGGAGGTGTAAATCTTGCTGTATTTATCTTTTAAACACACAATTTTTCCCGCATGGTAGTCTATGGTGTGTATATTTTGGGTCCTGTTGATTAATAATAAATGTATGTGTTGTTTATATGTTATTGTTCATATTTTACAAGTGTTAGTTCTGTAAAGATAACATTACCAGCAACCCTACAAGAATAATATTTTTTTGTGCACATATTAGTCTTAATCAGGCTATGAAAGATCGTTTCTTTCTGCAGTATAACATAGATTGCTTTGATTAATTTTATAACCGCTTAAATAACACCGTTTTTAAATCATATATTATTACGTGTTTTTAAATGTAAGTTCTTATATTTACATTAGCGAGTTATAGTGAAGACACCGGCAGTCAATTGAGAAGTTCGGGTGGCGTGGTTCATTTGATGTACAAGCGTTTGGTTGGAAGCTTGACTCCGCGGCTCCGCCTCTGGCTCCATCAGCCAGTCCTTCTGCGCATGCCCAGGCTCCAATTTCAGCAGTGTTTTGCGACAGTTTGTGCCCATCACGAGGTGTTTTTTCCTTCAAAGCGTTTCATGGGAAAAGGGGCTGTCGCGTCGTCCATATTTTATACAGTCATTGGAGAGAGCTCTCCTGGTTTGCAAGTGGCGCTGTGGTGTGTGTGTGTGTGTGTGTGTGTGTGTGTGTGTGTGTGTG
>CAIGQQ010028565.1:2404-22738 GCA_903798035.1 Danio albolineatus | reverse complement strand
ATATGGGGGTCCTCACAAGGCCAAACTGTCCCTACAGTTCATGTCCATGTCATGCCCATCCCCCAATACACTAGTCATTATTATCAATTTATAGAGAGTAGAGATGCTAACAGTTACTCAATGATCGATTGATTATCAGTAACGCGTTTAATCGATAGACCTTATCGATGACCGATTAAGCATGGACATTAAAGGATAAGTTATGATTTGTGCTGTGAGACATGTGTCCACAACTTCACACTTATATAATCAAGCGTATGCAGTTCATGTTATGTGGGGGGACGCATAAAGCCCTGTTTTGAGTGGATCTCGGTTATATCTGCAGGTGGTGCCGATAATTCGCAGGTCAGGTAATCAAAAAGTAGGCTATATGATGTTTAATTATGAGTGGGTCACGGGTGGATAAGATCAATCATTGGTTATGCAAACTTTAACTAGTTTCTCTAAAATATTAAGGTGTTTTAAGAAATTTCATCTGACAGACTGGCACAAATTGGCACATGCAGACTCTAATTTTACAAATTAGAAGTTTGTGTTTTGGCGCTGAATAGCAGTACTTCTTTTGAAACACTTCACCACAAATGTTATTCATTCTTTATTTTGTAGATAACTGACCAACAAAAAATGTAAACATTTTTCAGGTGAAAAAGTAACAAGTAAGATTGGCCAAAATTTAATTTGCCTGCATCAAACTGGCAGGAAAATCTACATTTAAAATACATGAAATACAAAGGCTGGTTATTTTACTGGCGATGAGGGATAATAGTAGTATGACAGAGGAAATATCTTAATATTAAAAAGGAAACATAACTTTGACATCAACAGATCCTATCAATGTCGTAACGAATGGCCTTTAATAATGTAGCCTATTTGACATCAAGCACCAGGTGTTTATTGAGATTGTGTATCATATATAGTCTGTTCTTCACAGAAGCTTTAAGGCGCTTTTATTAGGCCTATAGCCTACTACTGTATATCAATTTAGTTTTTTTTTACTTATAAATGTTCCATTACTTAAAATTTCTCTTTTATATATATATATATATATATATATATATATATATATATATATATATATATATATATACATACACTTATAGTTTATATATAAAATAAGCACTTAGCTTATTTCGCTGTAATCATTATGCAAAGAGGATATTGCATAGTGGTTTTATTCTTCAGTAACCTAAATTCATTATGTATTTTATAAACGGACTGTTTATAAGGACTAAGCTATTAATTACTGTAAGTCTCCAAATGGAAAGTGCTTGGGTGATTTGTTTAATATTTCAAATCATTTAAAACTTTATCTATTGTTTTTATGGAGTGGTGATTAATGATTAATTAATAATTTAGCGCCAATTTAAATGATCATGGATCACATTGTTTTGTGGAAATTGATATCCCTAATGGAAAGGGGTCTATATTACTCAAAGAGAGTTTTCACAACAACGTTTTTGAGATAACAGCCCAGGACAAATAGTCTAAAATGGCACTCAACCCTTCTACATCTAACATTGTCATTGACAAAGAGGAAACTATTTTGTTTGCAATAAGTTATATTTGCAGTTTTGGATGGAAACTCTGCTTATATTAAGAAGGAAATTAAAATCACTTACTGTCTCTTTCCCTGGTGTGGATGTTTCTATTGATGATTCTTCACATAGTTCCTGTAAATATGAAAAGGAAAGGCACAAGATTGGGTCAGAAATCTTGCCAAGTAATTACTACACTTAACTAATGAACTAATATTACCTGGCCAATTTTAGGTGTTAGGGAACAGCAAATGAATTAAAAATTCATGGACAACAACTACAATTTCATTTAATTTGTTATCTGAGCCTAAAAAGCCAACACATAACCAACCAAACTCTATTCATCAATTGTGTAAAATATGGGGGTCCTCACAAGGCCAAAATGTCCCTACATTTCATGTCCATGTCATGCCCATCCCCCAATACACTAGACATTATTATCAATTTATAAAGAGGGTTATATTTTACTCAAAGAGAGTCATCGCAACAACAATTTTGAGAAAACAGCCCAGAAAAAACTGCCTACAATGATGGTCAACCCTCCTTCTACAACCACAAATCAGAAACAGTTGGGACTGTATGGAAATTGCTAAATTTACTATAACTTGTATTTCGTAGCAGACAATACAACAAACGTTATTTAATGTGCTGCTCATGATTTTCCTCATGTATTCCAATTTTGTTCCTGCAACACATTACAAAAAAGGTTTCGCAGCATCGCTTTTACCACTTTGTAATGTTGTCATTACCGTTTACAACACTTAAAAAGATGTTTAGGGACTGAAGACAACAAGTGATGAAGTGTTTCAGGTGTCATTTTCTACTGTTATTCCTGCAAACAAGTCTTAAAGTGTGCAACAGTACAGGGTCTTTGTTGATGCATTTTGGGCTTCAAAATGCGCCACACATTCTCTATTAGAGACAGATGGGGACTGCAGGCAGGCCAGTCCGGCAGCAGTCTCCTCTTCCTTCACGGCAGGACTCTGTAATGTGTGCTGAAAGTGGTTCTGCATTGTCTTGTTGAAATCTGCATGGGCGTCCCTGGAGAAGAAGGCAGCATTTGTGCTCCAGAATCTCTCTGTGCTGTTCAGCATCAATGGACCATAACAGAAGGGCAAGTTACCTTTGCCAAGGGCACCGACACAACCCCAGACCATGACAGACCCTGGCTTCTGGACTTGTTGCTGGTAACAGTCTGGATGATACTTTTCTTCTTTGGTCCGGAGCACACGGTGTCCATTTCTCCCCCAAAATACCTGAAACACAGAATCATCTGACCACAGTGCATGTTTCCACTGTGTGATGGTCCATTCCAGATGCCTCCACCGTGTGCACGGCACTTCTGAACACTGTTTACATAGGGCTTCCTTTTGGCACAGTACAGATTTGACTGGCGTTTGTGCATGTAACCCTGTATTGTGGTGCTTGACAGGTTTACCGCAGTAGTCCTGAGCCCATGTGGTGATCAGGTTTATAGATGAATGAAGATTCCTGATGCAGTGCCTCCTGAGGGGTCGGAGATCACGGTTGTTCAGCTCAGGCTTGCGCTCTTGTCCTTTACACAATGAAAATCCTCAAGGTTCCTAAAATCTTTTAATGATGTTCTGCACTGCTGAAGGTGAAATATCCACATGTCTTCCTCTTTCTCTGAGGAACATTGTTTATAAACATTTCAGTCATTTTCTCACGTATTTGTTGGCAAACTGGTAATCCTCGGCCCATCTTTGCTCCTAAAGGACTAGACCTTTTATTGGATGCTGCTCTTGTACCAAATCATAATCACAATCACCTGTTGACATCACATCATTATTTAACCAGTTTACCTGATGACAGCCCTGAACTGCTCCTGTTACAACTTTTTTTTAAATATGTTGCAAGAACCAACATTGGAATACGCGTTTATCAACACATTAAATAACATCTGTTGGATTGTCTGCAATGCAATACAAGTCAAAGTAAATTTAGAAATCACTACTTTTTCTTATATGCATTTTCCATACTGTGGCAACCTTTTCTGATTTAAGGTTCTAACAAGGTTAGCATCAAGGAGGAAATTAAATTCACTTACTTTTTCTTTCCCTGATGTGGAAGTTTTCGCACTGCATTCGATCTCAGACACCAATGACTCTTCATGCAATATCTGTAAATGTGAGAAAGAGAAACACAAGATTGAGGGAAGAAGATTTGCAAAGTGACTATTTTATTATCTTTGACTCCTGAATGAAACAGTGGTTGTTTGAAACATTTTAATGCATTATTTTAATTTTCCACACAAGTTCCATTTGCCTATTGGCTTTTTGTCAAGGGAACCAGTGAGATGCTGACTACTGGTTTTCCTACAAAGTGACATCATAGTCCCACCACTCAATTCAACAAATGTGTTCAAATATGGGGGTCAGCAGGGAAACTAGAGATGTTCATAATCGTTTAACAGTTAACTAAAAGGATGCATTTTAACCAATTTATGGTATCAGTTAAACAATTAAAATGTATTATTATTTTATTTGATATTTTTCAAGTTTTGCTGCATAAATATGCAACACATAGGCCTATTTGTTAACTAGGGGGCATTATAATTTGTGCAACCACACGTGCCTAAAGAGGTACAGTATTTTGATAAAAGAAGCATGAAAAGAGTGAAAAGACTTGTAACAGTTTGACACAGACAAGTTGATGCCACACCAACGCTAATGGTGATTGCCTCTGTCCTGGATCCGCATCATAAACACCTTTGTTTATTTGCACAAGTGGAGAAAGAAGCCCCTAATGCAAAACTTTCTGAAATGTGCTGTGCTGTGCTCTGAAAACAAGTCGGAGTGTTGGGGTTTTCCTTTCCTCTGAGTACACTCCACACGGCAGCATCATAAATACAATCAACAAATAACTAAACTTTTTTCCATTTCTAAAATAGCCTGCATAGCCTAATCTACAAATCAAACAAATGCTGATTATTAGTTTTTGCATATGATAACTCCACACCAAACGGAGACTTTCAGTTTATAGCTTTATAAACTATAAAAAAATGTATGCAAAGTAATGCAATCCTAGGCTATATGTTAAAAACAAAATTATTATATGCTATAGTAGCCTAGTCTATACTTTAAATAAAAGTTAATACACCATATTGTCTCTCATCACCGCAGCCACAGCACACGTCTGTTTAAAGCTTCTGTATAGAACAGAGCTTCATTTGACAGACAAAATAATCTTAATTAAAAAAAAAAAAAAAAAACTTGATTCTTTGCTGTCATCTAGACTACAGGATTCACTGTTTGAGGGCATTCCATACGCTAGGACAATGATAGAATCTGTTGTTGTTAAGCTTCGGCTGTATTTCCTTCTTAATAAATTTCTAAATTTTCTTTAAAATCTCTAATAACATTATTATACCTCATTGCAGGTAAAATATAACCAGCCTTTCAGCAAAGCCTATATTGATATACTGATATTTCTGTGCTACTGAGGACAGTTTAACTAAAATCACACAAGAACTGAGGTCAAATCAGATGCCCAAGGCATAATCTTTAAAATAATGACTTCTACTAAAAATGTTGACAGACGTTGTGATATAAGAAGTAGAGAGGAGCATTAATTAATTACTTCTGTAAAGCAAACGATTTGAGGTAGCCTGCTATTTTCACTTGAATAAAACCAAAACCAAAAAAGAAACATATGATTGGAAATAAACAGCATGCTGGTTCTTAAAAGGGATTCAATCCGTGTTTCATTTTGTAATCTAAATTTGTATTTTAACTGAAAAAAATATTTAGGACAGGTCTATTTATCTTATTCTTTTCATTTAGTTTATTCGTTTTTGCTGTTGGAAACAGTTTGTGCGTGAAGATTTTATGATGTTTTGTTGTTAATGTTCTATGCTGTTGTTTGCATATTAAAATAAATCAATATTTTAAAACGGAAAAGGCCTATTTGATGTGTCAGACACAAAACAGACACAAATACATTTTTTTAATTATCAAATGATCATTTAATATTAATCTGATCGGTTAGCGATCAATATTCAGTTAATGAGTGGCGGTTGTCGGTTGGGAAAATTAATGGAAATAAGCATCCCTAAGCAGAAACACATATATTGCTAAGTTATATTTATTTTATTTTACTACATAGTGGTTGCACAAATTAAAATACTATACCCTTAAAATACTAAGAGTATATTTAGATTGAGCATAAGGTACTGTTGCACTTTAAGAAATGTAAAAGCTGAAGTGCCTTTTATTTTTAAAAGAAGTTTCTGAATATTAAGATACAAAGATTAGTGGAGAAGGTTTTGACACCATGCGTCAAAACAAAAAAAACCAGCATGAGGCGTTTAAAAAAAAAATGATGCTTTTGCGTCTGCCGTTTTGCGTGCAAAAAACATCTAGGTGTGCACGGGCCTTAAGACTGTACATGATACAAAGCTTCTTTTTTGCACTGTTTTAATACGGTTATATTGTAAAACTTCACTCTAGTTCACTGTATGTATTTGTAATAATTAATGGATAAGTCTAAAGCACACCGTAAATTTATTCTATCAATTTAAATAGGGCTAGTATTATACACAACTGTTTCCACAGATACCCACTCAGGTATCGGTTTAGTACTTGCGTTTGGCCGATTCCCTGAGCTCAGGTATAAGAATCAGTATCAGGAAGGAAAAAAGTATTGGAACATCCCTACCTCCTACTTCTAACATGGTCAGCATCAAGAAGAAATTCAGTTTAATTCAATTAAATTCACTTACTTTTTCTTTCCCTGATGTGAAAGTTTTCGCACTGCATTTGATCTCAGTCAGCAATGACTCTTCATGCAATTCCTGTAAATATGGGACAGAGAAACACAAGATTGGGGCAAGAAGGTTTGCAAAGTGACGATTTTATTGTCTTTATTTAGCTTGATGCTAATGATTATTGTTCACAAATGTTTTTGGAATATTTCAGTTTTCCACATAAGTTACATGTGCAGTTTTGGATGGAAACCTGGCTTGTATCCAGAAAGAAATTAAATTATTACAACTTACTTTCTCTTTTCCCTGACGTGGAAATTTTCAAACTACATTCAATCATTGCCATTGATGACTCTTCACATAACTCCTGTAAACATAAAAGGAAAGGCACAAGATTGGTTCAGAAAGGCAGTGAATGTATATATAAATTGAGCCTAAAAAAAGGCAATACATAACCAAACCCAGCCCTATAGAGTGGTGGAACTATGATGTCACTGTAGACAAAAACCAGAAGTGAGTTTGCATTTTGCGAACTGCTGGTTTGCCTACAAAGTGACATCATAATCCCACCACCATTCATCTCGTGTTCAAATCTTTAGCCTGCTCGTATCGACATTGATACATCGCCAAATGTGAGGCACCGCATCTGGTAAAACGTGAACGTGTTTTTCCCTTTGATCATGATGTGAAGATTACAATCCCTAAGAGGTTCAGCTGTATGTATTTGTAATAATTAATGTTTAAAGTTAATTTTCACAACAATACCACAGTATAGCCAACCTAGTGCTGTGTTTGTTCCTGTCATTTTTCTGAAGATTGATAGACAAGTGAAAACGTATACAGTTATTAAATGAAGAATCGTCAAAGACTATTAATGTATAAGACTTTGTCAGTAGGTTTCACAGTTTATATGGACCAGTGTCTTCTTCCTCCAGATCATAACATGTAAGTGTAATTAAAACTGCTGCCTCATTTTCAGGAGTTTGTAAAATATGTGTTTAATTGTGTGCTGTAACTTGTAATCGCTCCGTGCAGCTTGTAATCACGTATCTATTATAGATCAGTGCTTGTACTGTATCTCTCAGGTTAAATCTTTATGATGCTGTTCACATATTGCAAAACTACGCTGAAAACGCGGCACGTGCTTCTTCCTTTAAGGATTTAAATGCATTTCTGAACTCATGATCCTCTGCTGTCTGCTGTTTGTCAATTTTCAAAACAGTTCAGCTTTTGCCACTGTGTGGATTAATTTTGTCATTGTTATTAATTGGGGGTATGGTTAAGAATAGAGTAATATGCTGGTGTTATTAATTGGGGGTATGGTTAAGAATAGAGTAATATGCTGGTGTTTAACTGCGTTGCTTTAATGCACTCCTGCATTGGGCTCACACATATACTCTGTGTGTTGTACTGTGCAAGCACACATGTACTGTGTGTTACTTCATAGTCATGGTGGTCGTTTCTCTCATCTCATGCTGAATGCACTCGACCAATTGCGACAGACTGGGTCATTAGACCAATCAGCGCAGATTAGCTTTACACAAAGGGTTTGGGTACAAATGAATCGCTGAACAAATCATATGGGAGTCGCAGGGAAAATTAGGTAAAAATAAATGCATATTATAAGACAATGAAAGTGTTTTTGACCTTGTCTGTTGTTGGAGACCCCCACAACCAAAATATGACCCTTTATGATGCATAATGGGGGCTCTTTATATTCACTTACTTTTTCTTTCCCGGATGTGGAAGTTTTCGCACTGCATTCGATCTCAGACACCAATGACTCTTCATGCAATATCTGTAAATGTGAGAAAGAGAAACACAAGATTAAGGCAAGAAGGTTTGCAAAGTGGCGATTTTATTCTCTTTGACTCATTTGATGGAAACTGATTGTTTGCAAATGTTTTAATGCATTATTTTAATTTTCCCATGTAAGTTACATTTGCAGTTTTGGATGGAAACTCAGATCATGTTAAGAAAAGTATAACTTGATTTCTCTTGAATACAGATTGTATTTACTTTCTGTTTCCATGATGTGGAAGTTTTTGAATTTTGCTAACCTTTTTGTGCCTACCACAGCTAATATAAGTAGAAACAATAACAAAAAAAGTGTAAATAGTTACTGCCACTTTTTTTGTACATAGCAGTAATAGAACAAAAATATAAAAACATGTACAGAACATTAAGGTATGGAAGCTTTTCACAAGACTGTTATGACGTGTTTAACAGTCATCAGCTTAAATCCTTGAAAGTTTTTAATATTTAGATTTTTTTTAAATAGTGTGAACTTTTACATGTATGTATTATATTATCTTACAAAAAATGAATTACCGCTTATGCAAGGTGTTTTTAATGCAGCATCTATTGGGCTGAGAGTAAATTTGATGTTATTCTCTTCTCTGGCTGCGGTTATTTAGTATCACACTTTTTTCCTTTAGCTGAAAGTCAAGATAATACCATTGTGGACTTTTTCTTTTATTATTTCAGCAAATAGGGTTGTGAAAAAAATTATTTGTTGTACTCTTCTATTCACTGCGCTCTAAGTTTACCCAACTATGATGTTTTCCGCTACATAGAAACCCAGAAACGTGAAAAGGGTCCATTTCTTTAGAACAATTTCAAACATCAAGAAGTAAACTAATAAATAAAATCTATAACACAATACAGCTAAGCTGGCCTCTGATAATAGAAAACAGTCTTTGAGAGAGCACACACTCACCCTTGAACGCCATGGCTAAGAAGAATCAGCATAGTTGTTGGTAATTTCTGGAAATATATCCCTTGTAGTAAACAGATACAGGTTCTTCCTTTAAGAACTACTGCCTGAGATCATCATCCAGACATCCAGTTATCCATCCTTTTTTGAAGTATCGATGCTGTGGGAAAAATACTTCATAATTAAAACATTCCTGACTGAAACACAAAGTACTAACCTAATATTGGATATTTTGTGATGTTAATCTAATCTTGGCCCATTTAATCTTTTGTCAAATATATGACACAGTAAACTTCCCTTCCTAAGAGTGTCCCTGTTGACATCCTGACCAACTTGTTATTGGTTATTAAACCATAACAATTATTACGTTGTTAATAATAATAATAATAATAATAATAATAATAATTAAATAGTCTACAGTGGACAAGCTCAAAAAGTTTAGCCCTCGTTCACACCTGTATTTACAGTAGCAACATCCACATCTGACTGTATTGACAAAAATGTATTAAACTTAATGCCTTAATGACAGGTCTAAACTGAGGTATTGAAAATACCAGATACAGTTTAACACACGTGTGTTTTTAAAATAACATGCATCATTAAAAAAAGTTTTAAAATGTTTAAAATTAAGCCAAAAATATCCAACTTACTAGTAATGTTCCATTAAATATGAACTCAAACACTGTAGTGAACCGAGATGTCATATTAGCACAATAATAGCAGTTATCAGACGGTAGTAAAATCTCTAAGAAATAAATATACGTGTCATATAACTGTAATATAAACAGATTGGGTCACAGACACCATTTAATGTGCTAATGATCCTGCATATGACTGCATCATTCACAGAAAGTTTACAGTTAACTTAACACACGCCACAAAAGTATACAGTAAATAAGCAGTTCTTACCTTTAAGATGCACAAATACTTCTCTTTCGTTGTTATCAATGCTTTACCTCGCCGGAATTAAAGCTCTCCGTCACGTGGCTTTGGCAGCCAATTGGAAACCAGAAGCGCGCAGACATTGATTGACATCCAATCCAGCCAATCGCTGACGACAGTTCCGCTGCTCGACCAATGAAACGCGATAAAATCCAGCCAATCGCTGACGAGAAAGTTTCGGCGCGCGACCAATGAAACGCGACTAGGAAGAGCGCGAAATGTGTATGAGAGAGCAGTTGCAGCGAGGGATCGAAGGGGGAGATTATACACATTGAGCACACACTGATACACACCGAAAAACGGGTTCACCGTAATTATTGAGACATGACGTGAAAACGCGAGAGGGGGTGCATCGCGCCATTTTGAACACGTGTACACTGCTCGACTTATCGGGACAGTAGCACTGTCCCAATAGTTACGGTGTGTGCCAATAGTGTCGGTATGTATTCAGGTGTTTTGTCCCAACAGTCCGGTCGCACCAACGCATACACACACACACACACACACACACGCGCACACACACACACACACACACACACACACACACACACACACACACACACACACTACGGCCAATTTAGCTTATTCAATTTACCTGTACCGCATGTCTTCGGACTGTGGAGGAAACCAGAGCACCCAGAAGAAACCCACGCCAACACAGGGAAAACATGCAAACTCCACACAGAAATGCCAATTGGCCAAGCCAGAACTCAAACCAACGACCTTCTTGCTGTGAGGCAACAGTGCTAACCACTGAGCCACTTGAAAACCCTTAAAAAACCAAAGTATACTGCACTATTTTTTACAATAATATACTGTGGCATTTATGAAGAAAGTAGTGCAAATACTATTATATATACAGTACAGTACACTTCACTATCGTATGGTTCAAAAACTCCATAATATTTATTATAAATAACTAATGAGTATTTCAAGAGTTCACACTTAGCTGATGATTGATTATAAAGCTTGTTTGGCATGCTGAGCCCTAAGCTCATAAGATCCTCGAGCCCGGGGCTCCCTCCCGTTTGAAAGGCGAGAGGAGATCTCGAGAACTCCTCTGCGGTAGTAGCTAATAAACACATAGTGCTTGCTATGAAGATATAACTATTTACTGGGAACATGTCTATGGTGCTGATTTAGATTAGTCAATTTTCTTAAATTGCATGCTTTTGGACGGTGGGAGGAAAACGGGGAATTCAGGGGAAACCCACGTGAGCACGGGGAGGATGTGTAAATAGAACACAGAAACGTCAGCTGGCTTGGTAAGGACTAGAACCAGTGACGTTCTTGCTGTGAGGCAACAGTGCTAACCACTGGGCCACCGTGCCAATCATCTAGGAAAGGAGGAGGAGTTGGGGTGGAAGGGGGGATTCTTCAAAACGAAGATGGCTGTGATATGGAACTTAGGGTATTTATAGTGGCTTAGGAATCGTCTGATTGGTGAATCATAAATTGAATAATGCGGGACCAGCTGCGAGCAATCATCTGCACGTGATCCTCTTGAAATTAGTTTATAAATAAACTTAGTAATGAGATGTTTTTCATATGGTTGTGGCCTACTTGCATGGTCACTTTATTGATTTGCACGAAACTTATTACACAGTATAATTCCACTAAACTGGTGTACATGTAAAACATGTAAAACCCTTAAAAGCCTTAGTGTGGAGTGGACATGAAGGTCAAAACAAATGCAAAAAAAGGTTGTTTCTTATTGAATGAGCACATCCATTATTAAAAAACTCAGTTTCACACTGTTCCTCCCCAAAATGGTGTAAGAAGGCTTGAAATGTGCCATATGGGCTACTTTATGGTGCCTCTTTTGTTTTTAATTACCACGTAGCAGCATATGTCCAATGCTCACGTGCTCGTCGAATTATACATTCAACACAAAATTCAAACCCAACCCAATCTGTAGACATTTTGAGATAGACGTCTTCAAATTGGCCTCCATTTGAGGTGTGCGCCTAAAACAAAATGAATATATACACAAAAATGTGGATATGATACCGTCATGACACTGAAAGAAGCATCTGCTCTTTTATATCTCAGCTCTCGCACTTCACACAACAAGTGCGTATCTAATTACTGTACGACTCGCAAAGTTACAGAAGCACACTTACAAATAACTAATTCTAGCACGTATCCACTACGTAACCCTATTTCAAGCTGATCAGATTTTCATTACGGAGAGGAATGGAGATTTTTTCGTGAAGAATAACCGGCTGCTGAATTATTGTCAGAGTAATTGGGTGTCACACTTTTAACATTGTTGGTGAACAAATAGTGGCAACTCATTCTGCGACTGTTATTTTCGTTTCTGCCCAAAAGCCCAATCTCGCTGACATTTATGTGTGACCTGGATGCTAATAGACAGCAAAATTGTTTACCCAGGATGCAACTGGAAAATGTGTTTGAGAAAGATGAATCCATTGATGTTTGTTTTATACCCAAAGAGTATGTAAACAGAAAATGTGGCATGTTATTAAGCAGGAGAACTTGGTTATTTCCTTTGCAACAACATCTCATAAACTATTCTGACAGACTAATAAACTATATGAAGCTGCTGCGGAGAAGAAAAAAAAAGAGGGGGGAAAAAAAGCACAGGCTTTGAATCTTACAGCCATACAAAGGGGAGAACGCAAAAGAAAACATCAATCATGGGGATTATTATTTCAGTTGCCATGGAAACATCCCTCCAAACCCAATATCTCCATGTCTCTGCTGCTTATTATCATCTGGTTTGATTGTACATCATTGAAACTATAGTGATTACACTCTTAGGATGAAAAAATGCGCGCTGTCATGGCAGCACAGTACAGTGTTCTTAATCATTTCACCTCCTCAATCTGAAATGTAATAGGCTGTCAGCCGTAATGGTTTGTGAAGGATGCTTCTGTGAAATGGTTATCTTCTTAACTATCTTGCAAAATTATTCCTCCTGTCCTGGAGACGGCAAAGACACTACAGGGCAGCTTTTATATCTGCCGTGCCTCGCCATATCTCTGACTGTTCATTTTATTGCTAATAGTTCTTTATGTTCCAGGAGTTGCAGACGCACTAGATGGTCATGTTTTCACTTAAGTCAGGCATTTTTTTTCTCCTAAATTAAAATATTAATACAAAAACATTTCTTAAAGTATTTTTGATTTCTAGGGCATTTTATGTTTTATGTAATGTAATGTAATGTATTTATATAGCGCATTTATCGTGCATAACCATACCCCCAAAGCGTTTCACAATCATGAGGGGGGTCTCTGCACACCACCACCCGTGTGGAGCATCCACTTGGATGATGCAACAGCAGCCACAGGCAGGGGCGCCGCTAGCAATTTTGGGCCCCATGAAAAAATATGAGGATGGGCCCCCTACTACCAAGCTAGCTATCCTCTTTGTCTGCAGTGTAGTTATACTGACCTATGCATTTTATTATTGATTTTGTCCATCAGTATTTAGTGAACGGCCATGACTGTAGCTAGCAGATGATTTATTGTTCAAATGTAAATGTAGTGCAAAAAAAGGGACAGTAATCAAAATTTCTAAACACACAAAACACCAATGTGTAACTATTTAAATAACTGTACTGCAATAGTGTCTCATACAATGTGCAATACACTGGATCAGTGACAAAAATCAATAAGACACAAAGATGTCGAGACCCATAAATGATGCTGAGTGCATCCTCCGGGTAATTAATGTACACTTATTATTGTTAGAGTTGTCAGTGTGAACGCACTACTTACACTATTTATACTACACAATGGCATAGAATAGTGCATAAGTATGCGATTTGGGACGCAGCTGATGTTAACCTCGAGGACATCGCTGCTTTGACAGTTTACCTGACGATCGCACTCAAAGCATCAACTCTCTTCCCGCTACTGACGGTCTGAACCATAGAGTGAAAGGAGGGGGATGCAATTTGACAGTGACAGACACGAAAGGCAGATATAAGCCGTATTTTTATTTTTTATTTCTAATAAATTGTTTTACTTGTAATTTAGAGATATATTCATAATTTATATTACATTATAGTACTGTTATTAATTATAAAGCAGATCTCTGTGGGCCCCTAGAGTGCATGGGCCCTTAGAATCTTCCTAACTTTCCCACCCTTAGCGCGCCCCTGGCCACAGGACAACGGCACCAGTGCGCTCACCACACACCAGCTATTGGTAGAGTGGAGAGACAGTGATCGAGCCAATTCAAATCAATGATGGTTAAGGGCTGAGAGGAAATTTGACCAGGACGACAGGGTTATACCACTGGTGCCATGGGATTTTTAATGACCACAGAGAGTCAGGGCCATGGTTTATCATCTCACCTGAAACTCGGTGCTCACTGACAGTATAGTGTCCCCTTCACTTTATAGGTGTCAGGGTTCTGCCACTCCTGTCTTGCTAATTCTTGTTTTGGTGGCAGAGTCCGGACAGTAGCTCTGTCTAGTCCTGTGCGTTGTCATTGTGTCTATGTATGTGCAAATTGTGGGCGCGCTTGGACCGTGCGTGCTCCTGTTTGATACGGGAGCGTGGGGTCTGGGCGTGTTCGCGATTGCGCGCTCTAGTCCTGGTGTTTGTTCTGTCGGCATCGCGCTGTTTCATTCTCAGGGTCTTGAGTCTTTAGTCGGTTTCGGATGGCGCTGAGATGAAACATGCGCGTTGCATATGTGTGAGCGCAAGATAAGATGTTTTCATTTTATCGTGTGCTTGTGTCTCGCGTTCAGTCCTCTGTTGTTGTGTTTAGCACGTGGTGTGTGTTTACACATGCCGCGTGCTTGTGTCATCATGTGAGCACGCAGTTAATGAGTTCTCTCATTGGCTGAGTGTTCTAGTCTTTATGTGAGCACATGGTTTGTGTTCATGTGCTCTCCCGTCTATTGTCTAGCCCCACCCTGCTTGTTAACCCATTATTAGTCTATCATGTTCACCTGTCTGTTTGTTAATTATTTCTGCTTTATATTCTCCTCATGTCTGCTGTCCTGTGCCAGTTCGTTGTCAATCATCCTCCAGTCTTGTCGTGTCCAGCCCTGCTCTTTGCCTGCCAGCCCAGTAAAGTTTGTTTTTAATTGTTTATTTGTTTTGTTAATGTTTTCCCCCTCGGGGTAGTTTGTTTTGCTCTTTTGTTTTATTTTCTATTAATAAAAACCCTTATTCACGCTGCACTTGAGTCCTCGCTCTCCTTTTCCTTAACCCAACCGTGACAATAAGGGTATTAGGACCCATCCAGGTGCTGACCAGGCTCAGCCCTGCTTAGCTTCAGTGAGTAATCGGTCTTGGGCTGCAGAGTGATATGGCTGTGGCATAATGTTTTGTATACATAATGATCACAAACCACACAATGGAAAATAAATCTGGTAAAAACAGTAGGCGAGAGCGGGGACGAAAATAATGTGGGACAAAAGTAAAAAAAATATTTTCTCGAAGTCCTGACAACATTTGCTTTCCAGGCGATAACAGCATACAACCCTTGATGGAGCTGCCAAGTATCGGCTGATTTCTGTCCCACAGTTGGCTCCAAATTTCAGTTTTTAGGTGCAAAAAGTGGCAACGTGGTGGCACAGTGGGTAGCACGATCGCCTCATAGCAGGAAGGTTGCTGGTTTGAGCCCTGGCTGGGTCAGTTAACATTTGTGGAGTTTGCATGCTGTCCCCGTGGTTGCGTGGGTTTCCTTTGGGTGCTCCGGTTTCTCCCACATGTCTTTGGACATAGGTGAATTGGATGAGCTAAATTGTCCGTAGTGTGTGTGTGTGTGTGTGTGTGTGTGTGTGTGTGTATAGATGTTTCCTAGTGATGGGTTGTGGCTGAAGGGCATCCACTGCGTAAAAACATGTGCTGGATAAGTTGGCGGTTCATTCTGCTGTGGCAACCCCAGATTAATAAAGGGACTAAGCCGAAACGAAAATGAATGAATGAAAATGTGCAAAAAGTAAATTACTGTAGCAGTTCTTTTTTTTTTTTTCTTATTACAAGTTGTGTTTCTCTTTTCATGCATCACACTAATGATCAATCCGCAGGTTGTTTAGTGCAATAATACATCCTTAAGTTTGAAATGTCTTACGTTTTTCAGTTGAAAAGTAAATCAGGTTTAAATGGCAAGAGTTCCTGTGGGGACAAAAGAAACACTGTTATTTATGTCCCACTGCTAATAGACAAACCTTATTTTCACTTCCACATTAGAATATTCAGTGTTTGGATTCAGATGTTTCATAAAAGTAATACCAATACTACCAATAATAGTAAGCAATATTCAAATATCATCAAACTTTTGAACATTTTGTTTGATTGCTTTTGAAACATTTGATGGAAGTGAAATCTAAAATAAAAAATTCCTTTACATTTTTTCTTAAAACAAATGACAACATATGTTTGCAGTTAACATTAACAAGGTCATAGTCAGATATGTTTAAAATAAACAAGATTAAGCCAGTAAATCAAGCAAATATTGTTGTGTTACTTTTGACCCAGGCGTGTGTTACCTTCGTCCCCGCTGACAGGATCAAAAGTAACTATGTGCAGCTCTTGTTTAAAGTGTTACTGTATATCGGAGTTGCTCTACATTGATACAAAATAACACCTGATTTTGATACATTACAAAACTAACAACACATAAAACTATGATTTAAAACATATTTAACTGTATCAGTATTTAACCATTTAACCCTTTCCATAAATGCTATAGATATATTATAAACAGCCATGTCATTTTTAGAGATTTCTTTTTTAACTTATTTTAAAATTTTGTGCTGTTATGAAACTCAAGTAATAGACAATGTCAAGATTATAAGTTTATAATTTCCCAGCAAAATTACCACGCTTGAACCAATAAAAATATATACCTTCGATGCTTTTTATTATGCATAAATGTAAATAATGGTGGTTCATTCCGCTGTGGAGGCCCCAGATTAATAAAGGAACCAAGCCGAAAAGAAAATGAATGAATGTAAATAATCACAGAGGGTATTTTAGAATCTTACATTTCAGAATCTATTGGTAATATTGGGCCGTTGCTGCTGTCATTAAGTATAAAACTGCACCCCTAGAACAAAATAAACATTACAAATATTTTTGTGCACATCAAACAACATTTCAGAGCATCAAAACCTTACAGACATGTTCATGGCCCTAAATGAGAAAGAGATTAATGATAATAAATGTATGCTACTGAGTCAAACTGAGCAGCAAAACACATAAGGGTTTGAATGTGCACTAATAAAAAATAATTACATCCAAATAAACAAAATAAATATCCAAACCAAGTCCAATACATGTTGGCATAAACATAAAAAGGCATAGTGTACATTAATGATATGAGCTCTGCTGTACTTATGTTATATTAGTTATGTTTAAGTGTTTTTTTACTAGACATTTATATTTTATACAGACAATTAAAACATGAACACAATGTTTCAAAGCAGTTCATAATTGGAAACAATTAGGTCCAATAATTGCATCCAAAAAAAGGGTCTTATTCTGTGTGTTTTTTTTCCCAAAGTTAAAATGTAATTAGCGTAGACTGATAAAGCTGTCTGCAATCACTTGCATAAATGCATAAATGTAAATGAAAACAGCATTAGAAGCTAGATAAGCAATTAGCATGCGAAAACACATACATTTTTGATGGTCCAATATTCATATTTCTCTATTAATCCTTAATTAAACTTAAAGGTATCCACATGACCACAGTCAACAAAAAAGAAAAACATGTGTTTTAATATAGGTTTTGATATAGGCTTTTAATATATGTGACATCTATAAAATTGGCCATTTTCCGATATTATAAATGTACATATGTATATACTTGCCATAGTTAAATTCCATAACATGCCAAACATGTGATATCAGCTTTGAGTGTTCGCACATACATACGTTGTTTGCGTTTCTTTTTTTTTTAGTTCTTAGTTATTGCCTTGATAATAGAAAATATGAGCTAGGCATCATGTATGACAGTTGCCAAAGTGAGATATGAGCCATATAGGAGACATATCTTGTATACTGTAAAAAATCCAACTTACAAATTGTTAATTCAGTTTCAAATTGTAAGTTAAGTGGGCGTATTTTTGAGCTCAGAGTTGAATTTACTCATAAAAATGATTTAACTGCATGTTTGGAACTGTTTGTTCAATAAAAGTAAAAAATTCAGTTGAGGAGACTTTACATTTTGACTTCTCCATATCCTCAAAAAATATAAAGTTGAGTTAACTTAGAATTTTAAAGCAACCGGCTGCAAAGATATTTTAAGTTTATTAAAGTATTGAGTTCCGTAAAGTATCCTGGACTTAAACCAGCCTTTTTAGTTAACTTAAAAAATGTATTTGGCACAACTTCATCTACTGAAGCTTAATAAACTCACAATTTCTTTGCAGCCGGTTGCTTTAAAATTTTTAATTTTTAACTCAACTTTATATTTTTTGAGGATATGGAGAAATCAAAATTTAAAGTTTAAATTGAATTTTTTACTTCTATTGAACAAACAATTTTTTACAGTGTATGTACATTTAGGGCTTATATGTGGATATAAAAAAGCAAAACAGGAGATCTATATGGCCTGTATATGCACATAAATTTTGCCTATATGTGGCATATATGTAAGGGATAATCAACGGCTTGCCATGCGTTAAAGGAATTTAATGCATGACGCGGAGGCAAAAAAAATCCTTTAACGCACGGCAAGCCATTGATTAACGATGAAAATAATGAAAAAACATATCACGACAGATAGGAGAACATTCTGCTTTATTTATCTTCTTTAAAACAAAAGCAATCAGCCAAACATGCAGGATCAGTGTAATATTACATTATTTACTGTCATAGATTAATTATGAAACTTATCTTTGTGATCTGCCAAAAAAAAATACACCTGAGAAAAAAATAATAGGTTCAAAAGTTTTAACAACAGAGATGCAAGAGATTAGATCCAGCGGTATAGAACCGGAGATTCTCTGGCCGACATTAAGCTTCCATCGGGGGAGCCGTTCGCGAAGCTACTGCTAACCGCCTGGAACTTCCAACATTTTTTAAAACGCGCTTTTCTTACACACAAACTGCCGATTTGACTTTAAAATAACTACATTCTCGCTTGAAAAACTTGATTTTGTGGCATAGTTTATGAGTATTTTCCTAGTTTTGCGGATTTCCCGTCCGCCATTAACATCCCTCATCGGTTTCATGCGCAGCACATGCAAGTTGCTATAGTAACTGTAAACAATTGGGAGAAGCGCATTTATTTCGAACTGTGATCAAAACTGACTGGAACTACCTGTGCGTTTTGATGAAATATACCACACCCTCCAGCCAATCAGAATCGATAATTTCAACAGACCGTGGAATAAACGCATATATGCAGCGCATACATTATTAGATATGTGCATATATACAGCATATAGGTTTTTATGTATGCGCATATATCCTCATATAGGTTCTTTCCATGTGGGTTTACATTTCGGATGACAGGAGTTGAATAAATGTTGTGTAAATTCCAAGGAAATAGTGCCAGATATTAAAATAAATGACTATTGAAGCTGTGCAGTGGTAAACTGGTGATCAATTTCTCTGGCCCTGATCTGGCCCACACAATCAGCTTTTACTTAGCCCACGTGCCGCAGTGAATTACGGTACATGATTAGACCAGGTCTGGCTTCCATACAAGGGCCCAACATGGATCATATCTGGTAGAATTGGTAGAATTTTTCTTTCTTACTCAAATTTTTTTTTTAATGTATTTTAAAAAAGGGTCAAGATTACCTCACGTGGCCCACATATAAATGTTTAACATCTGGTCCAAATGCTACATTTGATATCTGGCTCAAGTCTTGTGTGCTGCCTTATAGATGCTGCCACCTCTGCCAAACCCGGGCCATGTTTGGCCCACATGCTGTATGCCAGTGCCAGACGAACACCTGCTGTGCCAGCTTTATGCCAAATCTGGCCCAGAATTCTTTGCTACCTAGTAGTTACAATATCATGTATTTTAGCACTGAAAAACTGACCAACATCACAACATTCACAACTAAAACTTTCCATTTAAAAAAAAAAAGCAACATAAAGTGGGCCGAAACTAAGCTTTAACAAATGTCAACACATGCAAGAAACTGCAGTCATACAGTCGCTGGTAACAGAACAACTGGACATTAATAGCCAATATGATGAATTGCAGTCGAGGTGTGCTGAGAACTATTTTCTCATCAATAGGGCAGCCACATGCTCTCGCTTTTATTGACCATCTAAACAAACACACAGGTTCATGTGATGCACTTTGTTTTTATTGCGAGAGGTCGATATTTATTTATATTTCTCATAACAAAAAGAGGCAATTCTGCTTGTATAAATTGTCTAGCTCCGGGCTCCTGCATCGTTGCAGTTGTGATGAATCTACAAGAGAAGAGAAGAGAAGAGAAGAGAAGAGAAGAGAAGAGAAGAGAA
>CAIGQQ010028563.1:2500-16593 GCA_903798035.1 Danio albolineatus | reverse complement strand
CTGTTATTTTCACTCTCGCACTTGGGTCTCTCTGTTAACACGTGACAAATATGATTAGATATGTTGTCTGTCCTATGATGAACCATCTCAACACAAACCGCTTTTAGTTTTTTAGTCCCAAAGCCCGTTTTAGAAAGTGTTTAACTCAGGCCCTGTATGCTCTATCAAACTACAGAGAGTTTTGATTGTTACCAGCATATGTCAGGAGACACTAGAAAAAAGAATGTTGTCTTTATCATGTAGTATGCAATAGTTATTTAACGTAATCCTATTTTCCCAAATTTTGGAATATCATGACCCTAATTTGTTGCGTTTGGCACTTACGAGACATAGCAGGGGATTACTCATGCACACAACCTCAGAAAACGCTGAAAATGGGCTCATTTTGTCACGGAGAACCTAAGGTAAAATACAATACAGCTTGTTTGGCTATCTGTGCCATTTGCTGGCGCTCACGGAGCAAATAATCAATAATTCCCTTTATATATTTACAAAAAAGGATCCTTATTGTTGGGAATGAGAGCTTTGATGTATGACTTGCTCGTGTGTGTCATATATGAGCGATATGAAAAATATGCATACTGAACCATGTACACAATCATAGTGTAAATTAAGTGTAAAATAAGAGTAAATAACTTCGTTACAGTACAACAAATATCAAAGTGATGTATATGGGTTGAAAATAGACATTCTAAGCTTTCACTCAGTGGGTCATATGGTGTTATTGATACAGACAGACCTCTTAAAAACTATAGTTATTCTCCTGATGACGTCATGTTGTGCCCAGTATCGGGCACGCAGAGTTTAACAGGTTAAAATAGGTGCCCTTTAAAATGAAACTACGCTTTCAGAAATATCCTAAAATACAACCATGCTACATTGTAACTGTTATTTAGCATTATGTGGCACCCTAAAAAAAAGTGAAATGTGTCAGAAAAGGGAAGCGTTGCAAATACAAATCTTTTCAATGGATCCTGCTCCTGTAGCTCATGCTAAAAAAAAAAAAAAAAAAAACATGCTATCATTCTCAGCCATTTGGAGCAAAGTGCTAAAGCCTGCCGTACCTAATGCAAAATCAGGGCATCCACGGCCCAATATCTGCTCACAGTCGGCCTGTTTCATTCCCTTCCTCTCTCCCTCGCTCTCTGGTTCTCTCGCTTTCGGAAAGCTTATCTCTTTCCACACCATCCTCTCGCTCAGCCCTTATCACCTTCTAAGCTCTGTGTCATGCATTCACAGCTTTGGCAAGGACAGCTCGGTCTGTGTACAAACACTATCCGTCAAAAAAAACCATTCATGTAAACTTCAAATACCTCTCCCGTCCCGTTCTCCCTTTCTCCATCTGTCTGTCGAGCCATCTCAAGCCTGTGAAGCTTATGTCATGGTCATTTTCTTTGCATTTCTGAATTTGTGTCATGGATACGTACGCACAGTCCTTCAAAAGCAGATAACGGCGATTCGTTTCTGCAAAAGAGACCGGCGCTTTGTTTTTAAGGTACTACAATAAAACAAAGCTTCCCGGATAGGAAGTTAAAGAGACGTTTGAGCATTCGCATGGGTCAAAGAACGGCCATTTATTCAAATGGCTTCGTACTGGATGTGACTGGAAAAAAGCAAGTCATGGTACATTTACACAACAATGCACTAAAAAGGAAGATATTGCTCTGGTTTTTTGAAGTTGTGTGTACAGATAATGTCAAAACGAATTCCAATTCGGATCCACGATAACAACTAGGAGCCAGATTTGACAACACATTACTAACATGAGCCCCATTTAGTGAATCTGGCCCAAAAACGGCGTCATTATGCATGCATGAGTTATGTTTTGTAGTCAACACAGAGTATTGTTTTCAAGAACTTGCACTTTGAAGCACATTACTAGCATGGCACGAATAATAGTTCGTATGTGCAGGCCTTGTTGTTGTAAATTAAAAGCCAGAAAGTTTTTTTTTTACTTGAAAATGCTAAACTATAACAATAAATTCGTTTTTAGTTGGAAAAGAAATTACATAATTCTCACAGCTTCGAGAACAATTTAATATTTCATCGAAAGATATGTATAGGGTCTTCCAAATAAGACATTACGAAGGATGGGTAGTACATTTACTTTATTACAATGTTGAGTAAAATTGTTGGGTAACGTGTACTCATTCATTCATTCATTTTCTTTTCGGCTTAGTCCCTTTATTAATCCGGGGTCGCCACAGCGGAATGAACCGCCAACTTATCCAGCATTTGTTTTACGCAGCGGATGCCCTTCCAGCCACAACCCATTTCTGGGAAACACATCCATACATTCTCATTCACACACATACACTATGGACAATTTAGCCTTACCCAATTCACCTGTACCGCATGTCTTTGGACTGTGTGGGAAACCGGAGCAACCGGAGGAAACCCACGCAACCACGGGAAGAACATGCAAACTCCACACAGAAATGCCAACTGGCCCAGCCGGGGATCGAACCAGCGACCTTCTTGCTGTGAGGCGAACGTGCTAAAAACTAGGCCACCGTGGCGCCCGGGTAACGTGTACTTTTTGAGTAAATAAAAAAAATGTGTACTCTTACTCAAGTAAATTATTAGAGAATAATCATGACTCTTACTCTGCTACATCTGGTGGCGTTCCCCTGTTACTGTCAAATGATCATAAATATACACCTGTCAACATCGGGATGTGAAAATAAGGGGCCTGCACATGGGTCGCCACAGCGGAATGAACCGGCAACTAATCCAGCATATGTTGTATGCAACGGATGGTAAAAATGGTAAAACTTACCAAAATGCGTTATGTACTTTTAATTAAGACCTTAAATAGTATTCTTATGTAAGGTTTTTACTTAGAAAATCTGTCACGTGAACATCCCTAAATGCTAAATATGTAGCAAAAAATATATATATATATATTTGTGCAAACCTAAATGAAGTGTTATTAAACTATAGCCATCGAGCCATAGCAGGGAAAAAAATATGTATATATATATATATATATATATTATAAAGTCAATGACCGGTTTCTACATTCTTCAAAGTATCTTCTATCTGTAGCAAAAGAAGCTCAAAGGTTGAGAAACTCAAACTTATTTTATTTTAGGTGAATTATTGCTTTAAAATGATCCAATAACAGAATGATATGAATATTAATCCAAAAATGGCCCAATAACATTTGCAACTCATTAACTACAGTAAATAAGATCAAATTAACCAATCAATCACTTTCACATAACTAAATCTTGCTTATAGCTTTGTTATTCTTACTTAAAACTAGAGTCCATTCTTATTTATTTAAATCTGGCATCTTAAACTGTTCATCACTAAAAAATAATAAAGAAAAGGCCTGTCTTGTGTTTAGCTGAAAGTGCCAACACCTTATAACAAAATAAAGCAGTATATTTAGTTTGACCTCCCGAGGATGACGCTTAGAATTTTCTGAAGGTTAAGCACCTTCTTTCACCAGCCACTGCTTGAAAAAAGCCTTTAAGGAGCTCTTTTGTGCCCTATTCATGGATAGTGCTGCCCGCGTAGGCACCTGACTAGGAATAGAGCCTATAGACCAACACATTTCTTCAAAAGTTTCATGCTTGCGGCAGCACATCAGGCTTGGATTCAAGATAGCTTCACCCTTGTATAAAATAAACAAACACAATAAAAAGACAAAGAGTCCAGCCTTAAAAATTGCACCGCAAATGTGAATAATGCTGAAATCCATAGGCATTCATGACGAATATCCAGCTGAAGGCAAGCATTAAAACCCAAGTGTATTTTCTTAATGAGGCGAGTAATGAGTGTTTTTAAAGCACCGCTTAATGAAACTTTACGAATAATTGGTGTCAAATGAGTGATTTCATAAGAAAAGAAAACAGCTGATTGAACACGGACAGGCATGGAATGGCCTCCATAGTGTCCAGATCTGAATATTATTGAGGCTCTATGAGATCACCTGGACAGAAAAAGAAAGATATGACACTCTAAACCTAAAGAAGGACTCTAAAAGATGCTAAAAGATATTACACAGCACATTTTTCAGAAAATATCAGGACAATTACAACAAAACAGTCCCAAGAGAAGCCACAATAAAGACTTTTGCTTGAGGAGGATTTTTTATTTTTTTTTGTACACATTTCCTATATTCTCTGTTTGTTTTCAATAAAGAGACTATATATTGTGCAGTTGGTATAGCGCTTAGGACTTTTGCACGGTACTGTATAGCAAACAAAAGGGCTCTCACAAGACAAGACACGACTAATGGTAAACTAGACACATTACGTGAAGTTTATTCATAAACAAATTTCGAGAGGATCACGTGCTTATGATTGTTCACAGCTGTTACAGCTTCAGCTAATGACTAATTATCCAATCGTATGATTCCTAACTCTCTATAAATAACCAAAGCTTTCTTATCTCAACATCTTCGTCTTGAAGAACCCCCCCACCCATCCACTTCTACTTTCCCTCCTTTCAGATGGGCGACACGGTGGCCCAGTGACTAGCACTGTGGCCTCACAGCAAGAATGCCTCTGGTTAAGTCCCTACTAAATCAGGTGGCATTTCTGTGCAGAGTTTTTGCTTGTTCTCCCCGTGCTCGCGTGGGTTTTCCCCGGGCTCTCCGGTTTCCTCCCACGGTCCAAATAACACGCACTAAGTTACTTGAAAGCTCAATTTATATTATAGCCAAGCTCTTAACGAATACACCTCTCCTCAGTTCACCACTAGCTGGAAATAAGCAGAGGGGGAGTTCATCGAGATCTACCTGAGCTCAGACTCTCCTCTCGCCCTGCAAACGGGAGGGAGCCCCGGGCTCGAGGATCTTATGAGCTCAGGGCTCTCTCCCGGGACAGCATGCCAAACACGCTTTATTATCAATCATCAGCTAAGTGTGAACTCTTGAATATAATAACCAATGAGTAGGGCCACACGGAATCTGCGCACGCAAAATTTCGCAGATTTCCGCAGATGTTTAGCCCATCATTGATTCTGTTTATTTACTGGTGTAAATGTGTGTAAATTCATATTTATTCAGTTTTTACAATAATTTCGGCAATAATATTGACAAATATGAAAATATTCATATAATCTATTTACAATAAGTGTTGGGTGTAACGCATTACTGTAATTAAATGACTTTTCCACTTACTGTTCATTTTCAGGTATTTTAATTACAGTTACTTATAATGTACCTGCGTTACATTGTAAAATAATTAAACTCGCTGAAAAATCTTACACAATTTTATTAATTTATGTTCTAAAAGTAAACTCTGGCGCTTTAAAATCATCGTAGTGCAGGTGCATGTGATAGCGCCGCGCGCCAGTTTGCTGCTAGTCATAAAGCCTGCTAGTCGATGTCGGACTCAGCTGAAGCGAGTGGCTGTTTTACCAAATGAAAATATTCCCAGACAAGAACATTACGGTATTAATCAATTTATTTTTCCTCATTGCGCGCCTGCGTGCTGTAGCGCGCGGCTATTTCAAGGCTATCGCGCACCTTACATGGGCTGGAGTAATATGATCATATCTCTGTGTTCTAGAAAGCTGCATTTTGAACTAGCTGAAGTTTGTTAATTAGGCCAACAGGGCAGCCGTCTAGTAACGCATTACAATAATCTAATCGAGACGTCATGAAAGCATGAATGAGCTTTTCCGCATCAGACATTGATAGCATGTGCCATTTTTACAGATGCTTGAAATCTCTTCTTCCCGTGGTCATCATGTGACTCTCCCACACTGAGATCATGAGCCGATAACAGGCCATCGCAGTAGAGCAGGAGCATATGGACGGAGAATGATGAAGCGTTTTCAGCACGGCTAACGGTAATTAGAATGAAACGACTCCACCGCGAGCCGCGTCCCGTCCTCACATCTCATTTATCTTCATCTGCTTAGCGCTGGCAGGACAAACACTTCTGATCTTTCCTCCTCTCCCTCCATCCATTCATCTGTCTTTCATCTTCAACTCGCTCTCGCTCCGCCGTCTCGCTGTTTGCCGCTTTATGGATGCCTCTTTTTCCCATCAATGACTTCCTGTTGCCGCTCGTTCATTTCCGTCTCGACTTTCGCATTACTTTTCATTTCTCTCCCCATCGACATCTTCCTCTCTCATCTCTCAGCCACCGGAGGCCAACGGGAAGAGGAAATGCAGTCTGGAAGGAGAGAAAGAGGAGATCGGGGACATGATGAAGCAGGTTGGAGGAGATGAAGACTGACGAAGAGAGCCAATGTGCAATAAAACACACACACACAGGGCCGACTCTGAACAATTTGGAGGGTTTTTGCTGGTGTCCCTCGCACTGCAGCCAATTTGACCGTGGATGATGCAGACGGAAACGCTATTGACCTTATTCTGCAATGTAGAGAACTTGGCTACGACTAAAAAAACAGGCGTAAATGGTCAAGCTACTTGCTCCACAAACTATTGTGTTCATGACAATATATTAAAATAAAAATTTATTTAACAAGAAAATACTTGTTCGAAACATCAAGAAGCATGACGGGCTGTTTTTAAAGGGGTGGTCCACTACGATATCACACGTGTAATGTAGCTGTGTGAACATAAACAGCATCTCTGAATGTAAGACGCTCTGTCTGTTTCTGAAAGGATCGGGTTTCAAAAGCACGTCAATAATCATGCGCACGTTATTATCATCAGCTCAAGAAGTTTGTTATTTCAAATATTGATGCGCATGTGAGAAAGCGAAACCGCTCGAGCTTTAGATGGGCTCGTAAAAAACTAAGGGGCACAGGGGAGAATCTGCTCTTCTTCTTGGCTTTGTGGCTGTACGACGACAAGGTTTGTTTGAGCTCGGGTGGACCATTGCTCGTCATTATATGTTTATATTATTTCGGTGTATTGTCTCTCGGCTGTGTATTAGACATGGCGGGTCCTTTGATTTATATTCTGGCTTGTTGCGCGAGCGAATGATGTATCTCTGTAAACCAATAGCGTTCAGCTGCGCGTCCAGCTCCGCCTTTTGGTACCCTTGGTACCCTTTGCAAAGGGTGACGGCTCGGTATGCTTTTAGACAGTGGAAACGGCCTTAAAAGCGCACCGAACCATACCGTACCGTACCACTCAGTGAAAACGGGCCATTAGGCATGAAACACTTTGAAATAAATATAAAAATGGCGGGATTCCTTTTCCTTTTAATTACAGGTGCTGTTGCTTCTCCTGTGCAATCCTCAAAACAGTCATAAAGCGGTGCGTGACTGTCAGACGCGCTCCATAGTGATAAACAGACGCTGTTTCCCAAACGGATTCTGTACATGCGATTTGAAGCGTAGCGAAAGTCTGGGTTTAGGGTGGGTTTGAACAGACATATACACATAAATAATAATAATAATAACAGCTAAAGATGTCCATCTTGATGGGGGTTTTTCAAACACAACTAATTTTGTCCTCAATGAGCATAAAGCGTGAGGAAAGCAGTCGAATGCTTTGATTATAATGTTAGATGTGTGCATTGTTAAAGTGACACCTCTGTTATTTAATGTAATCAAACAAAAAAATCTAAATAAATGAGATTCATTCGCTGCTCTTTAATCAGAATGTGTGAGTGATACAGAGAGAAAAAGATGAATGAGATTTGATAACTCGATTATATTTCTTTATGACATACCTGTCAACATTGGGATGTGAAAATAAGGGATATTCCCACCATAATAAGGGATGACCCCCCCATAAAAAAAAAAACAATCCCCAAATTACTAAATATGTGTCAAGGTTGGGGTTAGGGAAAGGAGAGCGAGGACTCAAGTGCAGAACAAAATGGGTATTTATTAATATTAAAAATAAAACAAAACAGCAAAATAAACTACCCCGAGGGGGAAAACATTAATAAAACAAATAAACAATCAAAAAACAAACTTGACTGGGCTGGCAGGGATAGAGCAGGACTGGACAGGAGGAATATCGACGACGAACTGGCACAGGACAGCAGACATGAGGAGAATTTAAAGCATACATGATTAACAAACAAACAGGTGAACATAATAAACTAATAATGGGTTAACAAGGAGGGTGGGGCTAGACAATAGACAGAGAGCACATGACCAACACAAGCCACGCACTCACACAAGACAAGAACACGCAGTCAACGAGAGATCTCATTAACTGCGTGCTCACATGACAACACGAGCACGCGGTGTGTGTGTGTAAACACGCACCACGTGCTAAACACAGAGGACTGAACGCAAGACACAAGCACACGATAAAATGAAAACATCCTACCGTGCGCTCACACACGCAGCGTGCATGTTTCAACCCCAGCGCCACCCGAAACAGAACCAGACTAGACTAAAAAGGCGCTGGGAAAGAAAACGCACGCTGCAGACAAACAGGTCACAAGGACGAGAGCGCGCGATCGCGAACACGCCCAGGTCCCGCGCGCCCGCATCACACGGGAGCGCGCAAGGGCCGAGCGCGCCCACAACCGGCGCTCATACAGACAATGACAACAGATATGACTAGACAAAAGCTAGCGTCCGGGCTCTGCCACAAAAAACAGGAATTAACTAGACAGGAGTGGCAGAACCCTGACAATATGTTCCTCTGGAGCTGTTTCATTGTAAATAAACAGTTAAACGGTCAGTAATATGTTTAATTATTGTTATTCTTTTAAGAATAAATAATAAATAGTATATATCAGCAGCAAATAAATTTAGTACAATTAATAGCGATTATAAACAAATAGAATCAAGTCGTCAAATCTCAATCTTCACTGTATAAATTACGCATAAGAGCAACAGATCAATCTCATTTATTTGGATTTTTTTTTTTTGTGCTCATTTAGCAAAAAAATTGATGCGTTTGGGTAAAAACCCCCACTAAAATCGACATTTCTATAAGTTGTTATTATTATTAATTATGTGTATATGTCTGTTCAAACACGCACCCAAAACCCAGACTTTCGCTCCGCTTCAAATCACATGTACAGAATGGGTTTGGGAAACAGCGTCTGTTTCTCACTATGGAGCGCGTCTGACAGTCACGCACCGCTTTATGACTGTTTTGAGGATTGCACAGGAGGAGCGACGGCACCTGTAATGAAAAGGAAAGGGAATCCCGCCGTTTTTATATTTATTTCAAAGTGTTTCATGCCTAAATAAAGCGAAAGCACAGAACTGACTCACATTTAAGAGCAAGGGGCGACCCCTGGTGGTGCGGCGGTATGGGTTGCGTATAGGGAGGATCGACTCTTTAATGTTTACTGTCACCCTTCAGAGAAAGACTGAAAATACTGGAGAAATACGGGAAAACACCTTTACAGGATGATAGCGGGATAGAGCTGTAAAATACAGGAGAATCCTGGGAAAAATAGGAAGGTTGACAGGTATGCTTTATAATAGCTCATTTTAATAAGCTAAACTTTTTGCTAATGCATACTATCTATTTTTTCTTTTGTAAATAATAATATTAAAAATATTACTGACTGTTTAACTGTTTATTAACAGTGAAACAGCTCCAAAAGTATATATATAATATGGGGATTTTTTTCGGACAGGTATGATACTAAGAAGTGCTGTATTTACTTCAAAAATACTTTAAGACAGATGGACATAAAAAAATACTCGCTTTCATTTCATTCCTTCAATTTCATTTCAATGCCCATGAAATACGGCATCCTTTTGCACTAAACCGAGGCCTGTCTTTGGCCAGAAGAGCTATGGAAGTGGAGCTAAGTAAAATCATATGACCTTTCCTGTTTGCATGACCGCTCTTTGAGCCGGACATAAATAATGGTAGCGAGAACTAACGATAAATGAAATACACAAGCAGTCGGCACACATGGCCATCAGATCAACAACTTGGAGCTGATCTTCAGACAGTCTTTCTTCGCTCCCCGAACTCTACTTGAAATGCTTTACAGCTCTTCAATGGCGAAAGCTCAGGCAAACCCACGTAGCACCAGATATAAACATGCTGGATGCTTTTAAGCTGGAGGTTTTTGTTGCTGCATCTCAAGGTTGGTTATGGCATGATCATATTATCTCAAAATATTTATTGATTAACTTTAAAATACACTGTCTTTCACTGTTTTATTATTATTATTACAAAAAAATCAGTGTGGAAAATCAAAACCATGTGGTGCGACAAACAAAATGCTGAAAAAATGTATTAAAAAGAAACTGAAAGTATTGAAAATTGTATTCTGCTGTAAAAATCAACACGATCTCATGGGAATTTGTGACTTTTTGATTAAGTGGCTAACTCATATGAATTTGTACGTTCTTCATACAATTCAGACCTGTCAACATTGGGGTGTGAAAATAAGGGATATGCCAACGCTATCTCACGGCAGTTCGATGTAATTCGTACAATTCAGTACGATTTGCTCATCAACCAATGACGGTTGGGTTTAGGGGTGGGGATAGGTGCCACGCCTCCTTTTTTAAATCGTACATTTTCGTACGACTGAACTCATACGAATTAGCCACTAAACTGCCAAAACGTAAAATACTTACGTTTTCTCGTGAGATCAGGCTAGATATGCCCACCATAATAAGGGATCCCCCACCCCCTCTAAAAAATTCCCAAATTATTAAATCTGTTCTTCTGGAGCTGTTTCATTGTAAATAAACAGTTAAACGGTCAGTAACATGTTTTATTATTATTATTTACAAAGAAAATAATAAATAGTAGACATTAGCAAGCAAATAAATTAGCAAACAGTTCAGCTTATTAAAATTAGCTATTCTAAAGAAATAGAATCGAGTTATCGAATTTCATAAATCTTTTCTTCACTGTATAACTCACACATTCTGATAAAATAAATTTATTTAGATTTTTTGTTTGATTATATTAAATAACAGAGGCGTCACTTTAACAATGCACACATCTAACGTTATAATGAAAGCATTTGACTGCTTTCCAAACGCTTTATGCTGATTTAGGACAAAATTAGTTGTGTTTGAAAAACCTCCCATCAAGATCGGTTGGGTTTAGGGAAGGAGGTGGGTGGGGGAACGTAGTTCCTGGGAGTTCCTCGCTCTCTCCATAAACATATACATGGGTATGTAATCGGAATGAGCCTGGGTTGGGTTTGTATCTTAAATGAGTACAGCCTTCATGGAAATATGAAAATAGAAAATGCTTCATTTTTTTCTTATGTTGGGGTCATTTAAGAAAAAGCCACGAAACTTCAAGACAAAAAAAAAAAACATTGTTTCATTTTTTGACTTGTAAGTCAACAGGAGGATGACATGTATTGCAATTCATACTCAAAAAGACCTGCGGCAAAAACAGTAGAGCGTCTGAACTGAAAACAGCCTCAGTTACTGAAGAATAATTCATTAGGTGCAACAGATTGAAGAGTTATAGGTCTGCTCGCTGTGTTGGTAATTGAATTAGCAAGATCTCTAAATAAATAAGCAGCCGGACAATAAATAATACATTTGGCTTTTGTAAAGCCGAACTCAGCAGCAATAAAACGCTAAGGCAGAAGGTGTTAATTTATGGCTGGACCCATGTGAGTTACCTCAGTATTGGACTTCTCTTTCGCAGGATGGGACTCGCTTCGGTGATTGATCTGAATCCTATTTAAGAATCGCCCCGAGTGAGATTTTCTCCGCTCGCTCACAGAGAAATAAAGCATTCCTGCAGATAATAAAAAATGGGAATGGATTGCAATGTTCACCCAGAAATAATCGGCCAATCAAACACGTTACAGAGGATCTATTAAAACGACAAGAAGTTTGGCGCGCTGCAAATCTCCAGGGTCCTGCGTACAAACGGTGACGTCAGGGATAAGTGTTTGTATGGAAGTTGAACTTTGAATATGCTAAACCATTTAGTCCCTTTGTAATGGAAGAGGTTATCTAAACAATCTGCAATAATCTACTCAAGGTCTTCTATCTATCTATCTATCTATCTATCTATCTATCTATCTATCTATCTATCTATCTATCTATCTATCTATCTATCTATCCATCTAACATTTTATCCATTCATTTTTCTATCTATCAGTCTGTCTGTCTGTCTGTCTGTCTGTCTGTCTGTCTGTCTGTATGTCTGTTTATAAGTCTGTTTATAAGTCTGTCTATCTATCTATCTATCGATCTATCTATCTATCTATCAGAATCAGAATCAGAATCAGTTTTATTGCCAAGTGTGCTTCACACACACAAGGAATTTGCTTTGGCTACAGAAGCTTCCAGTGTACATAAAGTAACAAGTGACAACACAGAATAAATATTATAAAAGAAGACAATAGACATTAAACAGAGATGCAGTCCAACGATCTGGATGTTGAAATGTATGTACAGATTTGTTATAAATATACAGGTTATAAGGTGCTGTGTGCAAAAGAGTAAGTATTGCATTATATATTGTTATAAGGTGCTGTGTACAAATGCGTAAGGAAAAGTATTGCATTGTATATTATTATAAGGTGCTGTGTACAAGTGCGTGTGAGAAAGTATTGCACATTTATTGCACAATAGGAGAAATATTAACTGTTCATGAGGTAGATGGCCTGAGGAAAGAAACTTTTCCTGTGTCTGGCAGTTTTTGTGCTCGGTGCTCTGTAGCGCCGGCCAGACGGTAACAGTTCAAACAGGAAGTGTGCTGGGTGCGAGGCGTCCAGGGTGATTTTGCGAGCCCTTTTACTCACTGTGGAAGAGTACAGTTCTTGAATTGTAGGAAGGGTAGTGCCAGTGATTCGTTCAGCAGTCCGGACTATTCGCTGTAGTCTACGGAGGTCAGATTTGGCTGCTGAGGCGAACCAGACGGTGATTGAAGTGCAGAGGATGGACTGGATGACAGCTGAGTAGAACTGCACGAGCAGCTCCTGTGGCAGGTTGAACTTCCTCAGCTGACGGAGGAAGTACAGTCTCTGCTGGGCTTTCTACACAATAGAGTCTATGTGAGTGTCCCACTTCAGATCCTGAGAGATGGTGGTGCCCAGGAACCTGAATGACTCCACTGCAGCCACAGTGCTGTCCATGATGGTGAGCGGGGGGAGTGCAGGGGGGTTTCTCCTGAAGTCCACTATCATCTCCACCGTTTTGAGCGTGTTCAGCTCCAGATTGTTGTATCTGCACCATAAAGCTAGCCGCTCCACCTCCTGTCTGTATGCAGACTCGTCACCGTTCCGGATGAGGCCGATAACAGTAGTGTCGTCCGCAAACTTCAGGAGCTTGACGGAGGGATCTTTTGCGGTGCAGTCGTTGGTGTACAGGGAGAAGAGCAGTGGGGAGAGAACACATCCTTGGGGGGCACCAGTACTGATGGTGCGGCTGTCAGACGTGATTTTGCCCATTCTGACTAGCTGTTGTCTATCTGTCAGAAAGCTGGTGATCCACTGACAGACAGAGCTAGGCACAGAGAGCTGGGTCAGTTTGTGCTCGAGCAGTGATGGGACGATGGTGTTGAAGGCAGAGCTGAAGTCCACAAACAGAATCCTTGCATAGTTCCCTGGTTTGTCCAGATGTTGTAGGGTATAATGCAGTCCCATGTTGACTGCATCATCCACAGACCGGTTTGCTCTGTAGGCAAACTGCAGGGGGTCCAGCAAAGGTCCGGTGATGTCTTTCAGATATGCTAGAACCAGTCTTTCAAATGACTTCATGACCACAGATGTTAAGGCGACAGGTCTGTAGTCGTTGAGCCCGGTGATCTTTTGTTTCTTCTGGATTGGGATGATGGTGGAGCGTTTGAAGCAGGATGGAACTATGCGCTGTTCCAATGATCTGTTGAAGATCTGCGAGAAAATGGGGGCCAGCTGGTCAGCACAGGTTCTCAGACAGGCTGGTGAGACACCGTCTGGGCCTGGCGCTTTCCTTCTCTTCTGCTTACTGAAGACCTGACGCACATTATCCTCACTGATCTGAAGATCAGGGGGGGAGAGGGAGATGTCTGTAGGTGTTGATGGCTGTGTAGAAAGATGGTCAGGGCGGTTGTGGCTGGAGGTGGGTAGAGGTGTTAATTGCTGTGTAGAGGGTGTCTGGTCGAAGGTGTCAAATCTGCAGTAGAACGTGTTCAGGTCGTTAGCGAGAAGTTTACTGCCATCGATACTAAGGGGAGATGATTTGTAATTCGTGATGCTTCGCAGACCAGTCCACACTGATGCAGGGTCGTTAGCAGAAAACTGGTTTTCCAGCTT
>CAIGQQ010028561.1:0-11949 GCA_903798035.1 Danio albolineatus | reverse complement strand
ACACACACACACACACACACACACACACACACACACACACACACACAAACAAACAAACAAACAAACAAACACATGTGCGCACATGCGAACACACACACACACACACACACACAAGCACAGCGACATTCATACACGCACAGACAAACACACACAGATAAAGACACACACACAAAAATGCACATGCGCAAACACAAACACATGCATAAACGCACACACACACACAAAAAAAACACACATGTGCACAGGCACACACACACAAAAACAAACAAACAAACAAACACACAGACAGACACACACGCACACACACACAAAACCACACAAATGCACACAAACACACGCACAGTCACACACAATCACACACACACACACCAAAACACACAAGAACACACACGTTAGGTTCGTGAAGAGGGTTTTGGGCTCTCCTAACAGCTGTAATGCTGTTTCTACTGTACAGACTGTATACCGCATGTTTCTCCACTCCCAACCCTCACTGAAACAATCAGCATTTAGAGATTTAAAAAAATAATAATAATAATTTTTCATGCGGACCAAAAAAGATGTCTCTACAAGGTACAAATGGTTGATATTGCTATACTGGATTGGGATTGGCTGAAAGGTGTGAATTAAGTTAGAGATAAAGTACATCCCAGCAGTTGTTATAGCAGATCAAAGCCTGACAGGTTCATCCGCAGCTGTTGTGTAAAACTGAAGCGCTTTATTCTGCCATAACAACTGCTTCAATCTGCTTCATCATTTTAAAACACGGCTGATTTCCACAATATGCAAAAATTAGACACAAGCATTAGGGATGGGCGATACCAATGTTTTTGTTCGATACAAAGTATGTCAAGACAGGTATCATCGATACCGATACCAATAGCAATACTTGAATAAAACATATTTTTGTGATTTTTTAATGCTTGTCAGCTTTATTATTATTATTGTTATTATTATTTTTATTATTAGACACAAGACACATGATTCCTTTTTACATTTATTAAAATTACAGAACTATAATTGGCTAAATATATAACGAAAAATAATATATATAAAATAATATAATATAAAAAATAACAGTGGTTTAATTAAAAAAAAATCCCTTTAATGTTTTATTTAAAGAAGCAAATGCATGTTGACGCTTTCCTTTTGAGCCTGTTTTTCTTTTACTGATAAAAATCATTTGTTTTTGAAAAGTAAAATATAATAATAAAACAAATAGTTGCCTAACAAAAAAAAAAATAGACTGCCACTGTGGCGAATGGTTTTGTGACAAGTATCACATGAAGCCTCGTCATTATTTACTGGAGTAAAATAACTCCAGATTACTGACCTTATTCCGGCCCGCCAACTTTTAATACTTTGCTTTTACGCATTTTGTCATCCAACTTCCTGTACGCTGACACTGTACATCGGAAAGACATTACATAGTGTGTAGTTAGCTGTAATTGTACAAAAGTGGCATATAATGCTAGTTCAGTAAATGTTTTGAGCTGGGAGTACGGTGAAACCTCCCTGCAACCTTCAGATGGTCTCATATTGCCCCATCCATCGTTACTGTTAATGTGGGTAGACGATATGAGCCAGAGGTAACTTACAGGGATATTTTTAATCACTTTGTCCTGTCACAAGGAGCAGATGGAGCGTTTATGAAGACTTATAAAAGTACCGAGGCCTGCCAGTATTTACACAGTGGGAAAGTTGGTGGTGTTCTAATACACAGTGAGGGGGATTTCGTCTTTTTAAAGGCAAATGTGCACCCCAGCCAGTCCAGCAGTCCAGGCCACTCAGTGTGGGGGCTACTTAGTAAGCAGGGATCAGTGGAGACTACAGGATGTTCATGCATCGCTGGTATAGGAAGGTCCTGTAGCCACACAGCCTTTATATTATGGAAGGCAAGTAAATATATCAATAAATATTTGTGTAAGTGTAAGTAATCCATAAATGTAAACAGTATGCTAACATATTTGTGTAATAACACACAGCAGCAGACTCGGTTACCATCAGCAGACTGAGGATCTGGTCAGATCTCTTCATTAGTGAGGTGTTGATCTTATTCTTCAATGCTGAAGTCGCTCGTGTTTGTGATTGTTTTAGAACTTCCCATTCAGTCGCCTATGGGAGAAATGACTAGGAATAATAAACGGTAGAAAACGGTCAAACTACTCGCTCTACAAACAAGTGTTTGCATGACTACACAGACAAAATAGAATAATATAATAAGAAAACATCAGTTTGACACATCAAGCAGCAGAACGAGCTGTTTTTAATGTATAAAAATAAATGGAAGTGAATGAGAGCAGAAGTCTCGAGACAAAAATACACAAATGGCTGCGCCCGCTCATATGCGGAGAATACGGTCAATACTTTGTTTACACTCAGTCATGATGACCACAACTCGAGTTTTGCAATCTGCACTGGGTGTGTGTGTTGTGTCTGTGCAATGAGCTATCGCTGACCTATTAGCAGAGATACAGCGGAAGAATATTATAGTTCCCATTCGTGTTCCTATTGTGGTATTTTTCAGTTTGAATATTTTTTAAGCAAAGTTAATTCTTTTTAGAGTATTAGTAACTGTGAAAAACTGTGTGAGGGATTAACTGTGATTATGTGGGTGCAAAATGGGGAAGTGCTGCAGGTTGCTAAAAGAACAACATGTCCTGTTTGTGAAACACATTGGGTGGGGGTATATGGAAAATGCAGAAGATTCTGAGAAGTGACAAGATGTATGAGCTGTCATCAATCATCAAGAGAAAAGGCATTAAAAGCAGAAACGAGGAACGAGTCAGAGGGAGTAAACAACGGTTCTATAAAAGGAAGTGTCTCTGGAAGAAGAGTCAGAGTTGAACCTCTCCTGCGTAGCATATGTTGCTCTTGGTTTCTCTCTGTTTGAGCTAAATAAAACTTTGAAACTGTGACAGATTTGACTCAGAACCAATTTTGAACATGCACTGGACCCTATGAAAGTCCAACTCTGTATAAGTAAACATGAATATAACATGCGGCGCTATAATTATTGAGATATTCAAAAATCTCTGATCACTCAGTATGAAAACCCCCCAGAAAAGATCGATACTTTTACTTAAGGATCGATCCTTTTGATACATTCCCAGTATCGAAAATATTGATACTTCAGGATGGATCCGCTCATCCCTAACAAGCATTGCTCTGAGCTGTAATAGTTTAATTAAAGACATGCAACTGGAAGGGCATCCACTCCATAAAGAACAAATGTCAAAGCAATTGCTGGTTCATTGTGCTGTGGCAACCTCCTGGTCCTGGATGTACTTTATCTCTTACTCATATATTACAGTGAATGCACCGCTGACCTTCTCGAAGACGAACGGCTCCTCGTTCCAGTCCGGGTTGATGCCGTTGGCTGTGTTGCTCATCTTTGTGCGATATTTGCGTTTGGGGTCTTTGGGCAAACCAATGAGCTCCACTTCCACTCCGGTTTTCACAGCCTTCTCTGACAGAAACTGACCTGAGTAAATCTGAACAGCAAAACGCAGGAGAGAGAGAATTATAATGATAAAAATGATCATCTAAGACATAATCATTCAGAGATGTTTTGTGCATCTGAAGGCACAATATATTGATATGGTATTATTAAAGAGCCCCTGTTAAGGGTTTTTGAAACTGAGCTTCTGTGCAGTGTGTAACACAGCTCTAAGTGAATGAAAACATCCAGCTGAGGCTTAAATCTGAAAGTGTGCCGTGTTTAAAACTATTGATTTTTTTAAATAAAAGATTAAACTCTGAGTTGTTTAACAATTCGTCATTCGTTCGGATCTTTTGCCTGTTCGCATCAACGTCGACACGAAACAATACCAAATATAGAGTGCCGGATCCGGTAAAATGTGAACGCGCTTTTCCCTTCACACAGTAGCAGAGTGCGGGTGTGTGTGGGACTGAGGCCCCATTTACACTAGTGCGTTTTAGTTTTAAAACGGCGTTTTAGCATGAAAACGATCCGCGTTCACACTAGCGTTTCACCCAGCGTTTCTGAACACATCTCAGTCCACACTACTCCACCGATAACGTATATCACGTGACCATTCGCGCACTCTGGGCATGCGCATTCAAGTATAAACAGGAAGCATGTGTCTCGCTCGGCGTTCTAAATAGGGCTTACGCCGCTTGAAACGCGAGCGATTAGCGAGTGCTGGAACAGTAGCTTGCCTCTTGTGAATATATGCAGCTGTTGTAGTAAAAAGGCAGAGTTTAACTGCACAATGGCGCCTAAAACGGACAACAGTGCAAACAACGCTCCCATTTCTGTCCATGTTGTTGTTTACAGTGAAGGCTGGTCTGCTGTCTTCCGGTGGCGTTATAGTCATGTGACAGGTGCTTGACTAATAAGGGAAGGATACGCAATGACCCAAAAGCCCCAATCTAATAGCGAATCTCAGCAGCCACGCCTCCGTTTTCAGATGTCTCCGTTTCCCCCATCCACACTGAGACGGAGCAGCAGCATTTTAGAATGAACACGGCCTCTCCAGCGTTTCCAAAACGCTCCGTTTTCACAGCTTGAAAACTCCGGCGTAGTGTGGACGATGGCGTAACCGTAGCAAAGCATTTTAAAACGAAAACGCATTAGTGGTATAGTCCTACATAAATAGGTGGTGTACTATTACCCACCCAACCCAAATTTTAAATAAAAGCAGGCAAAGAAACAACCAAAGTGAATGCTTCTTTGATTCATGCACAATATATTAAACATCAGTTACCTGTAACTACTGACTTCCACAGAAGCAAAAACAAATACTATGGAAGTCAATGGTGACAGGTTTCTTTAAAATATCTTCATGGTGTGAAGAAAAAAAAAAAGACGAACCGGTTTGGAACAAGTAAAGGTTGAGTAAATGATCACAATATTCATGTTTTAGGTAAACTATTCATTTAAAAGGAAAAATATTTTCACAAATCTGTTCATTTTAAAGCGAATAGTCTAATCCTATTCAATGATTTATGCTTAGCTAATAGTACCCTACAACAGACCCGGATATTGGGTGAGTATTTTAAGCTGTGGTAAAACCTGGGTAAAACCCAACTGTTAAACTCTAAAGGGACTTGTAAAATTAGACTACTAAAAACTGTATTTACTGTAATACTGTACAAAAAAGGTTGTGTTTTAAGACAATGAAACATACAAGTATTGTATGATGTTAACATAGTACATAAAAGTACATAAAAAAAAAAAAAAATAGAAAACCAGGAAATCTGCATAGCAATGAAAATGGATTTGGTGTTTGGGGAAAACATAACCAAGTGGAAGAAGATAGATGATAAATAGCAGCAGACCCAGAACTGAACCCTGGGGCACACCGGTAGTGACGGGGACTGATGACGAGGTGAAAGACTTTCATTGAACGAACTGAGTGCGACCTGAGAGGTATGAATGAAACCAGCTGAGAGGTGTGTTACCAATGCCAATAGAAGCGAGCCTGTCCAGAAGAATGTTATGTGAGATTGTGTCAAAAGCCGCACTCAGATCAGATGGTGGCTGTTATTACACACGTGCAGCAGTCAAGTTTCAAAATAGTTCAGCTTTTTTGCCACTGTGTGGAGTAATCCTGAATGTGTGTCATGGTTAAGAGTAGAGCATATGCTGGTGTTTTACTGCACTGCTGTAATGCACTCCTGCATTGGGCTCACACATACACTCTGCACTCTGACTACTTCAACAATGATGATAAACTGGGGTGGTCGTTTCTCTCTGTCTCACGCTGAACATAGTCGACCAATCACAATAGACTGGGTCATTAGACAAATCAGCGCAGATTAGCATTGTGCTAAGGAGGGGTTTGGAAACAAAATGGGAATCATATGGTAGTCGCTGGAATAATCATAATAAATGCGTATTATGAGAAAATGAAAGTGGTTTTTGACTTTGCATGCAGATCAGCCTGTTGTTGGAGACCCGCAAAACCAAAATATGACCCTTTTATAAAGCATAATAGGGGCTCTTTAATATTTATTTGAAAAACAAGATTATTAGGCTATTATACTATAACTATTAATTGTAATAAATGATTAAATAATAATATGATGATGAGCCAACGCTATCTCAGGGCAATTCGTAACTTTTTATTTAGTGGCTAATTCGTACGATGTAATTCGTACAATTCTGTACGATTTGCTTATCAACCAATGACGGTTGTGTTTAGGGGTGGGGTTGGTTGCCACGCCTCCTTTTTTAAATCGCACATTTTCGTTCGACTGAACTCGTACGAATTAGCCACTAAACTGCCAAAACGTAAAATACTTACGATTTCTCGTGAGATCAGGCTGGATGAGCATGAAAAATTAAATAACTATAATTATTATTGCGACTAAATAAAATGTAAGAGTGAGTGACCTTAATAGTGAGCGTGCTGGCGATGATGGTGTCGATCCTGTCGGTGAACGGATCAAACTTTTTGTCACTGCGGCGCATGACGTCGTGTTTGAGGAGGTAACCGGTTCTCCCGTTAAACTCAAACAGAGCCATGTTCAGCTGCATGGGGAAATCTACAGCAAAAACACACACCAGAACATTCAAAACAACACACGAAAGAGCTTACTTACAACACACGTCACATAGAAATACATCACAAAGAGTTGATATGGTGATTAAAATGAATAAACTAGTGAAACACATTCTTACCTGTGAGAAAACATCAAAGGTTGATGATTGTAATTATTAATTAAAATAATTTAACAGCACATTCACAGTTATGGTTGTCTGATAAAGTTCAGATGAGGTTAATATTTAATTAAAATTATTTTAAAAAGCTACTGTTTATTTTAAATACGCCCCAGGATGTATTTTTTCCAACACAGGCTCATTGTGATAACGTAGTCCCGCGTACGTTTCTGGAGACCGCACAATACGTGGTCAGAGGTACGTATGGCTGCATTTCATTTTTTTAACGAACGCTACGGTGTGGTGTGACACCGTTTCTTTTCACGCTTACCAGCCGACAGCTCGCCTCGGTGGACGACTTTCCGGCTGTAACCAGTTTGTCCCGTTAGCTCGCCGTGTTTGTCGGCGGACTCGAGACTCAGAGAGGAGTTGACCGTGATGACGGGGTTCAAGTCCGGTGAGGAGTGGTTTCAGAAAGCAGGTAAGACAAACACAGAATCCAAATAATGAAATAAAGCAGTAAATAACAGGGTGAGAATGCGGTAAAGTCTGAAAATGTGGTAAAAATGAGACGAGGGCTTTTCATTTATTCTGGATTGCTCTTTTGAAAGTTGTTGGTTGGGTTTAGGGAAGCGTGTGGATGGGTCAATCAATAAAATTTTGGTTGGGTTTAGGGAAGGAGGAGGGTGGCTCAGTCGATTGGTCGGTCAGTCAGTCATTCAGTCAGCCAAACAGTCAGCCGACAGCGGCCTCTGGTGGGTTTACGTGAGAACAGCAGGCATGAACGGCACTCGTGAGAGATGTCTGAGATCTCAAAAAGCATCCGCAGCGGCCTCTCGTCGATTTGCGAAAGCAAAAAGTGCAAAAAGACGTACCTGACGGGAAGTATTCTGTGGCCTCCAGAAACGTACTCAGGACTACGTTCTCAGAATGAGCCTGGGTTGATTTTTTCTGCTTTGTATTTCCTTTCTTTCTCTGCTGTACTCTAGTAGAAGATAATGGCCATCCCGTGTTGCCACTTACGAACTGCTCACTGATTGGAGCATGAGAAGAGCGATGGGCATTTAAGCAGCATGTCTCCACTAGAACAATGCGTTTTGTGTTTGTGTGTGGAAGCTCTTTGTGAGGCTTTATATTTTTCTTTAGATCCTGAAAGACATTATCTGTTGATTAAAGAGCCACGAAACACCAAAACACTTTTTTTGAGCTGTTGACAGTCATATATGAGTCCCATGCTGCTATAAACACTATGAGGACACATATAATTGACTAAAAAGTGAAAATTAGTTGTTTTTGCGTTATTTCGAGCAAATTCGTTCTTCCGGTTTGAAACGAATTTTTGAGGCTGCGTCACGCCGATGAGATCTATGCATATTCTCCAGCGTGCACAGTGGACGCCTGTCCCGGCGAGAACACTCCGACGTCTCTGCGCGTGCGGCATTAATTCATGAGATAGCCTTTGTTCTATCTTTGTTGTGCTTCTAAAACAAGTGGAAGGAGACGCAGGTCGCCAGTGTTGTGTTTATGTGCTGCAGTAAAGGTTTAGTCTTCATTTCCGCTATGAGAGCACAGCTGGACTCACACACACGCACGCGCAGCAGAAATGTGTCTGTAAGGAACTTTATTTTTTCACCCAAGAGCTTTCCGCATCTGGAAATGGTGAAATCTGGATTTGCTGCTCGTCTCCTTTTAAAACAGACGCGGCTCCAGTTCATGTTGATTGTCCTGTCTCTACAGATTTGGTAAGCGATCAGTGCTCTTTGTTTGTTTATTCAGATGGTGAAGTTAGTTCGCAGTTAGTTAGTAGTTCGTAGAGTTCGTAACTCTGTCAGTGTTTAAAGACAGACCTTTGTCAAAATGATTAACTGTTACTGAGTTTACAGCATGTTAATATCAATATTAAAGACTGAAAGACTGAAAGATCCGCTGTAAATTCTGCTCTCCGAGTGTAAACACTGCAGTCAAACAATTACTTTTGTGTAGAATTTTCGCCGCATTTTGTGACAGGATAGTCTGCGGAGGGTTTCTTTATTTCTCCCTTGCGCCGTGCGGTATCAAACACTCTATTAAAACAACACTCTTAATAGTTTCTCATACCTCGTTTGTCACGGGGGACACGCAGGAAATGTTCCTGAATAAAAGTGAAATTGCCAAACTGCAGTTAAAGTCGACAAAATAATAATTTGGCTAATAATTTGATGACTGATGTCCATGTAAACAGTCACTGTCTTTCTCCCCTGCGTCTGTGTTTGTGTTGCCTGTTTGAACATCAGCACGTGCCCAAATTGAAACTCCCATTTTTATGCAAAACCTTCCCAAAACCTTCTCATTGCTAAATTTGTTGCAACTATAATTACCACAAATTACCAGTACTTTATGGTTTAAAAACAATATATTACTTACTGTAAACTACTATAGTATTTCATGTGGGAGATTGTTAATAAAAAAGTTCTTAGAAAATTTATCAAATAAATACTATTCAATCGCTTGACTAAATATAGTGTTATACATTTATTAAATGTAAAATGCTTTTTATTACATATAAAGAGTAGGGCTGTCAATTGATTAAAAAAATTAACTAATTAATCACACTTTTGTCTGTGATTAATCATGATTAATCACGAAAAGCCGTATTTATTACAGAAATAACACAGGCATGTAAGTGCCATTTGAATTTTAAAACAATCAATGCCAATAACAAACTAACATTATTTCCATGTTGGATTCTAAGTGAACTACAAAAAAAATCCAAAATACAGGCATTGCAAATATGGAAATTAAAAAATAAATAAATAAAAATAAAGTATTGAATACAAATAATTTGTATTTTATTAACGTCTAACGTTACCCATACCCTAAATACTACCATGACAGTACTGTTAAAATATTAATTAATTAATTGTTATACAGTGTTACAGAAATGATGCTATATTGATGGCGTATCCAGAGCTGTATCCTATCTAGACTACACCATAAAACAGCAACATTATTAAAATACATAAAATCATGATTTCAGAGTATTTGTACAAGTCGGGATTCGAACCCAAAATTCATTTGAAGCACAATAACAACATGCACACACACAGTCGACTAGGCTATACGAGACAGAAGTTTTCTTGACCCTGTCAGTCAAACGCAGATTCACCAGGTCTCGAAGCGCTGGGCTGCGTCCGAAACCCCATACTTTCATACTATACAGTACGCTAAAATCAATATGCGAGCCGACTAGTATGTCCAAATTCATAGAATTGGAAAATCAGTATGCGAGAAGTACCCGGATGACTTACTACTTCTGGCGAGATTCTGAAGTGCGCATCCCATGCATGCTGCGCTATCCCATGATGCCCCGCGAGAGAATTCATCAATGGGAGTGAAGCGACGCAACTGACGCAGGTAGGTCACGTGACCATGACAAAATGGCAGATGTAGTACGTCCGAATTCCACTCATACTTGTCACATTCATACTGTATAGAACGCACTTTTCTAACGGCCGAGTAGTACGTTAAAACTCAAATGCAGCACCTACTGAGTAGTAGGCGGTTTTGGACGCAGCTCAGGTGTTTCGAAACACTTTAGTCACGTGACCTGGGTGTTTAAGGTCATGCTTCGGTGCAGTGCTTCGATACACTTGTGCTTCGGGGTCTCAACACTGTGTCGAAACGTCAGTTTCACATCAGCCACCCCTGCTGTTAATGCTGTTGGTTTTTGCCTCAGAAACTCTTTTGGTTGTGAGTTTGCTTTTGATTTTTCAATACTATTTGGTTATTTACTCTTTACTTTTTGTTAATTTGGGATTGGGTTAGTAGAGAGGGGGCGAGTGAGGGTATTTTATATGTATTTGTCTTTTCTTTGATAGATTATTTAGTTCTTCCCTTTCGATCAGTTAGAGATGCTTTTCTTTCTTGTTCTGGCTTAGACTCCCTCTTTAAGCTTTCTTGAAAACCCTCCCTTGATCATTGAATAAATCTTTTGTTATTCTTGATTTAGTTTGCATTGTGAGTTTTCCTCTTTGGGTAATTTTTCTTTTGTTTAGTCTCTTGAAAGGTCGCTCATGGGACCTCATTGCTGACACACACACGCACGCACGCACGCACGCACACTTCACTAATATTCTGTTGTGTACCTGTGTTCCCCTAAACAGAATTAAGGGAACGTAACAGTTACTAACGAACTAACAAACTAACTTTCTAACTAACTAACTAACTAACTTAATTTTTTAATTAATTAGAAGATTCATTTGTTTTGAAATGAACAGAAATTAACATTTTAATTGAAAAAAAAATCTTTGGATAAAATTCAATCAGTTATAATTATTGCATTTTGTATATATTTATTACATATATTAAATTTTATTACAACTATAAAAGTTGATATACAACATTACAACTATAAAATTTGATATTAAAACTGCATAAAATACACTAAACATTCAAATAAAAATAAAACATTCAAATAAAAAAACATGAACTGTGAAAATAGTTTTTCAGAAAAATATATAAATATAGATCAAAGTTACGAGAAAACGTATCAAATTTCCTTTGATATTACAACTGTATCTGTTAACTATGGGTAATACTGTCTTCATTTCCTCTATTTACATTTAGTGTATAATTTTTTTATAATTAGTGTATAATAAAAAAAAAAACACCTTACTCCCAAACATATTTGTTTTACATCTTTATCATTTAATTTAGATTGTTTTCACATTGTTGTGCATGTTTAAATAACCAATTTATGGACAAAAACCAAAAATAAAAATTGAATATCCCCAAAATAAAGACACATTTATTTAAAAAAAAAACGAATTTTTTTTTCATTGTGTAAATTTCTTTTGTTATTTTTAATTTCATGTGTTTTGTGCTGTCGTTAATGCATTAATTTTACATTTCTATGCTTTAATAAATTATTAGCATTTTATCAACTCTCCGATCCTAGTTTGGGAAACTCTATGCTACTGTATCAATGCACCTGGCATGCTATAAATTAATTTGTGCACAAAAACCTGCCCTGTTTGTTGTTCTCACCCATAGTCTGGTAGTTGAGGGCCACAAACTGGCACCCGGCACTCCAGAAGGGCTGCGGACTGTAGTTGGAAGAGTCCACGCGGGTTCCTTTAGGGTAAATACGGCTCAACTGCCTCTTATTATACCTACAGGCATCAGTATAGGAAAACACTCACAGACACATGGGCAAAAACACTGTTTTAATCTTGTGGTAAAGGATACTCCACCCAGTCCACTGCGTTTTTTGCGATCAGACTCTCTCCTTTGGTTTCCACGAATGAAGAGATGACGAAACTCCTGTTTTTCTCTGGTTTAGAACA
>CAIGQQ010028558.1:109670-127784 GCA_903798035.1 Danio albolineatus | reverse complement strand
GTCAATTTGAACAGTACACAAGGGTTAAAAAGTCAAAAGTACAGCGTAAACAAAAAGTCACTCACTTTGTGGAAAGAACAGGTGGACTGACAAAACAGCGCAGCGCATCTTTAATCATATCCTGCATCAGATGAGTCCCGAACACCTTCTTATTGTCGATCAGAAACGTGGTCTGCATCACACGAACACGACAGTCATGTGAGGATTAAATCTATGTGTTCGAGACCTATTATACAGGTGCAGTCAGAATTATTAGCCCTGCTGTGAATTTTCTTTTCTTTTTCAAATATTTCTCAAATGGTGTTTAACAGAGCAAGGAAATTTTCACAGTATTTCCTATCATAGTTTTTCTTCTGGATAAAGTCTTAATTGTTTGATTTCGGCTAGAATAATAACCATTTTAAGTTCAAATTACCAGCCTCCTAAAGCAATATTTGGTAATGATCGACTATAGAACAACCATCATTACACAATGTCCTGCCTAATTACCCTAACTTGCCTAATTAAGCCTTTAAATGTCACTTTAAGCTGAATACTAGTATCTTAGGATGCTTTTACACCTGCCTTATTTAGTTTGGTTGAATCGCACTAGAGTTCGTTTTCCCTCTTGGTGCGGTTCGTTTGGGCAGTTGTGAATGTATTAATCGCACTCGAGTGTGCACCAAAAGTGGACCAAAAAAGAGAAGAACAGTAGAGGGAAAGAGGGAAAAACATTACCTGAGGGATCGCTGGTAATATTTCTGGAAGATGACCATGTTACGGAAGTCCTAAGAGGCCATGCATTAAAATATTTTTTCTCTCTTGTTATGTCGTGATCAGGACTGAATTATCTCGTGCTCTCGACATAACAACTTGTTTTCTCGTGATCTCGATATAACAAAAAGTTCTGCTTATTCTCAAACTTAACTGCACATCTCTTACCATTTCTCTATTCAGCAGCGAACCATTTAAACGACACGTTTCTAGTATCATTCTATAACCGTGCAGACGTCTCGGTCCTTCAAGCTGACTGGCAATGAAACTGACGATACTCTCAGGGTCACTATATCTTCGGCGATAAAGGCGGAGAGCCGAAAACCTCCTTCTCAAGTGCCCGACACTGATATAGAAATTGTCAATCACTGAAAGGCGTAGAACTATCTAGGTTTGTCCCTGGTCAAAATAAAAGCGAGTGCGCTCGTCTATGATGTTTCGTAGGCGTTTGCTTACGGAAGTCAGAATAAGCAGAACTTTTTGTTATATCGAGATCATGAGAAAATTAAGTCGTGATCACGACATAACAACTTTTAGTTATGTCGAGATCACGAGCAAACGAGTTGTTATGTCGAGATCACTTACCATGTCGTAGGCTAGCTAAATTAATTCATGCCTCCTCTTAACGCCTTCGCCATAGAGTGGAGAAACTGTGACGTCAATTAGTATGCAAAAATCCGGAAGCGAGTTAGCATTTTAGCAGTTCCGGTTCCCTCGTCCAAAAGTCAATGAATTTTTTCAATGGGATTTCAGATAAATCGCTTAAATAAGGTTCGTGGTGAACACAAACTCAATATGCTTTCACGTTTTACTCTACGACATAAAACGCATCAGTTACACCACACTCTTGAATTTTTAAATTGGTTACACTTCCTTTAAAAGACGGTTGCTAAACAAGTTGCTAAAAGGGGCTACAGGCGGTGTTGGAGACATTATACGTCATTGAGCTGATCTGGTTTGGAGCGCAGCCCACTTCCGTTGGACTTTTGGATTTGTGTTATTTAAGTATTTTCATAAATAGTATTTTATTGTTTGTAGTATTTTTTCTAATTGTGAATTCATATTGTGTGTAGATAATGCCTTCACTTGCAGAGACAGTCATGACAGATTTTTTTTTTTTTTTATTAAATGATATTATGGGGATACTTTGCAATCTTGGGAGCCAGTTTAAAAGCGGGAACCAGTTTTATGCTCGCAGCCGATTGGCCTACAAGATGACGTCATAGTTTGCAATGCTTTAAAACAAAGTTTTTCTGCCGCAGCTGCGCTTCAGTCTCAAAACGTATAGTTTGTCTAAAGCAGTGTTTCTCAACTGGTGGGTCGCGACCCAAAAGTGGGTCGCGGGAACATTTTTAATGGGTTGCGGAGTGTGTGGTCAAAAAAAAAAATATATATATATTTTGCTTATACCGGACTTTTATTTTGAAATGCACGCGCGACAACAGTTCAGTTTAGTTCCTCAAACTGGTACGTGTACCAGTAGTGGTACCCAGACTGACTTCTAGTGGTACGCGGAGGAATCTGAATAATGGAAGTAAAAAAATTAACACACTTTTAACCCTTTGATGCGTACGATAACACAGATGTGATTTTATTAGACTAAACCTTTTATTTTATTTTCAATTTCTAATGTTTGTTATGTATTCTTTCATTTGACGCAATTTTTTCCTCCATGTATTTGTAATGGTTGTTGGGGGTGTATCCTGTATTTTTATATCCCAATGTTGACAGGTATAGTTTAATCACTTGATTTTCTGACACATAAAGCCTACTTTAATGCGCAGTAAGCAGATCTAATTTCTAATTTCTCTGTTCAAACTATTTAGAATGTTTAAAGTGGCTGATAAATAATAAATATTCATAATATTAATAATTAATCTTCAATGTTTTTGAACTATGCAGGCCTGTAGCTGCTTAATTATTCCTATTAAGTTACTGTATTTCAATACTGGTCATTATGGTGGTCCTTAGAGAGACAATTTTTTTCTGAGGTGGTACTTGGTGAAAAAAGTTTGAGGACCACTGCTCTACCCTAACCGCTGTTTACAGTATTTATTGTTTTTACTTTGTAATATTTCTATAATTTGATACATTTTGTTAAATTTCAGCAATAAAATGTTTATTTGTAGGTCTTTGTGATTTTCTCATGATTTATCTGTCACTACTTGTGTATGTTAACAAACAAATGAATTATAATTTCTAAAATTATAGTTCCTAAAAAATTGGGTCGCGGCTTGATGACCATGTAAAAATGTGGGTCCTGTTGCCAAACCAGTTGAGAACCACTGGTCTAAAGTGATGTTTACAAACTATATAGTATACTATGACCAGGGATACAATCAGCCAGTGTAGCGACATTATGTGTCTGCCGGTTTGTTTACTTGCAGGAGTTCAATTGGCAGTTTCCCACGTTAATTCTGTCCAATCGAAAAGCAGTTTAGGAAATACGTTCAATAACATCTGGCAAAGAGTGATGTGAATTTTGTTGCATGACTGCATTTCGGTTCTTTTCAACTGGTTCAGACCAAAGCAGTCAGTGTGGTTTGAAAAGGACCCAAAACGGCAGAACAATGCTACAATGTATCATCCGTTGCCCTTGGTCCGGACCAGATGAAGCGATCCACAGATGTGAAAGCATCCTTAAAAATATCTAGACATTTAGACAAATATTATTTACTGTAATCATGGCAAAGATAAAAGAAATCAGTTATTAGAAATGAGTTATTAAAACTATTATGTTTATAAAAACAGTTAAACAGAAATTGAGGAAAACATATATTGGGGCTAATAATTCTGACTTCAACTGTGATTTCCTTATGTTTTGAGTGTGTTCAGAATAAAATATAATGTGAGATGAAGCCGCTCTCACCTGCAGCAGAGATCTAGACAGCACACATGGGGACTGCTCACTGAATTCACAGAAGAAATCCTGAATGCACAGCGATGCAAGAATTAGTGTCATTTATCTGCATTGCTACTGTAAAATGTGTTGACGTCGGGAGTTATTTACCAGAATGCTGTGCAGGTTGGTAATGTTGATGACCTCACACACGCTCTTAATGCGCTCTATGAGTTTGCTGAAGTAGTTGACCATCTCCTCTCGCTTGATGATCTTGGCGTATCGTGGAAACGTAGGCGGGAGCAGGCGCTGGTTAACCAGAGGCTCAAAACCCATCATGATCGGGTGATCTGAAAATAACAAAACAAATGCAGACATGATGCGCTCGTTAATGGAATAAAAAGGCAATTATCATGCAAATTATTATAATAATAATTAATGAAATGTAAATATTTTAAATTAAGAAATACGAAGTCTAAATTTAGGAATAGTTTTCATGTATTTAATTTCTTTCGTTTAATAAAAATTAATCCCTGAACATCAACATTTATTGAGTTCAGACTTAAAAATTCTATGTATATATACATTAAGATATGTTCAGCTTCAGTGCAGAAAATAAATAATTATGTGACTAAGTAAAGTATATAAGTAAATAAATAAATAGGTAAAGTTTTTATTTTTATTTATTTATTCATTTGGGATCAGAAGTGGCTTACGCATATGAAAGGCAAAGACCCCTAGATTACGCTTATTTTACCAAAATAAAACATGATCATGCCTTGATTTGTAATTATTTAATTAGGACAGTAAGGTCTGACTTTGCTTAGACAAAAGTCTAGTCACTGAACAGAAATAATATCCAGTATAGAATATAAAGTCATGGTGCAGTGGAAACAGAATGAATATTGTGTATGACTCCCATGAGCTTGGAGGACTGCATCCATATATCTCTGCAATGACTCCAATAACTGATTAATAAAGTCATCTGGAACGGCAAAGAAAGCGTTCTTGCAGGACTCCCAGACTTCATCAAGATTCTTAGGATTCATCTTTAATGCCTCCTGCTTCATCTTACCCCAGACGTGCTCAATAATGTTCATGTCTGGTGACTGGGCTGGCCAATCCTGGAGCACCTTGACCTTCTTTGCGTTCAGGAACTTTGATGTGGAGGCTGAAGTATGAGCAGCGCTATCCTGCTGGAGAATTTGGCCTCTTCTGTGGTTTGTAATGTAATGGGCAGCACAAATGTCTTGATACCTGATGATGTTGCCATCCACTCTGCAGATCTCTCGCACGCCCCCATACTGAATGTAACCACCTATGGGATAAACTCCTTCCTGTTTTATGCACCAGGCACTTTGTTCGAAACACTTCTACGTTTCTGGTCGTACAGATAGCTCTTAATTATTTTTATACTTCGTATTTTTTTTCTACAACCACATACTCTACATATCGAATAGTCTATATTTGCTTTTATTTTCTATTGCGAAACTTCTATTTCTCCGAATTTAGATTTTTATTGTTACTATTATGGCGCCACGGTGGTGTAGTGGGTAGCACATTCACCTCACAGCAAGAAGTTCGCTGGTTCGAGCCCCAGCTGGGTCAGTTGGCATTTCTGTGTGGAGTTTGCATGTTCTCCCCGTGTTCGCGTGGGTTTTCTCCGGGTGCTCCGGTTTCCCCCACAAGTCCAAAGACATGTGGTACAGGTGAATTGGGTATAGGCTAAATTGTCCGTAGTGTATGAGTGTGAATGAGTGTGTATGGATGTTTCCCAGAGATGGGTTGCAGCTGGAAGGGGCGTAAAACGTATGCTGGATAAGTAGGCAGTTCATTCCGCTGTGGCGGCCACAGATTAATAAAGGGACTAAGGCGGAAGGAACATGAATAAATGTTACTATTATTATTTTTGCTTCTGGTGTTATATTTAAAGTCTGCATGAACTGGAATCTGCCTTTTCTTCTGTATTGTGACTCAGTTCCTAGAGAAACGAATATTAAATGACAAAAACAGAGGGTGTGGCTTGTTTTTTTACTGCAAGCTGATTGGATGTTCACTCAGAAAGATCTGGAAAAGGGTTTGGGGAGAGTTATTACAACCTAACAGACACTTCCACCTTCTCATCATTTCTGTTTGTTGACAAAACTGACAGTAGGAGGGGCGTGGTTAAGTATGTTAGCCACGCCCAATAAGTCAGACAGATGTAATCTGAGGATTTCACTGATAACAAACAGGAAGTGCATTTTCAGATTTCAATTAAAGATTACAAGAGCAAACTATTTGTTTTTTTCTTAATGACATGCGCAGATGAATCGTTCACCACGAAACTAGCAATGTGAGCTAACAAAATCAGTATCGATAATATTGATTTCATGTGTACTTTAAGGTCACAAGTGGTTGTGTAAGCATTTCCCTGCATATCATATTGTGAGTCTGTATGCGACATAAAATTGTAATGTAAGAAGTGCGTTACCTCCTTTGGTGGTGTCGTTCTGTGACTGTATGCCGTACTGTATAGTGGCGTGGACTGCGGGCAGTAAATCAGCAGCTTGACTCATCAGCTTCTGTGCTTCGCTCACAGCACTCGTCTGAAATGTCAAATCAGCCAATTAGAGATCAGGAGACGAGCTGATGAACTGTTCAGTGAAGCGGTGAGTGGATTTAATAATGTCATACCTCTTTTTTGGTGAAGGAGATGAGCGCGCTGAGCAGCAGACGAGTGAATTTAACGCGACTGAACAGAGCCAAGCACTGCTGATGCTAAGGGGAGAAGAAAACGGCTGATTTACACATCTCAAACTCAAACAAACCATATTAGCTAGTTGATATGCACCTACAGTTAAAGTCAGAATCATTAGCCCCCTGTTTATATTTGTTTTATTGGAAAGAAGATTATTTTTACACACATAAAACTTATTTCTTTTATCTTTGCCATGATGACAGCACATAATACTTAAAGAGCCCCTATTACGGGTTTTTGAAAATGAGCTTGTATGCAGTGTGTAACACAGCTCTGAGTGAAGTGAAATGTCCAGCTAAGGCTTAAATCTGAAAGTGCACATTGTTTAAAACTATTGATTCATCTATAAAAGAGTCGACTCATAGTTCCTCAAATGAATCGCCGTGCTTACGAGTCTTTAGCCGTTTCGGCATGACGTGAACACGAAACATAAGCCCCGCCCATTTGTGCGCGTGCAGCCCCGGGAGATTCGAAACCCCCAACCCCGCCCACAAACAACAGCGGCGAGCAAAGGTTGCCTGATTGGGCGGTTTTGAATTTGATTGTGCAGGTAAAAACCTTTTGGATAGGGTTTGGACTGGAATGAGTCAGCTACATCTGGCAACACAGAGAAGAGCTCTGTGCTCGGCTGGATATTAATGGAAGTGTGCAGATGAACCAGAGATGAAACTGTGATGTGGTTGAGCTTTATTTCTGCAAAAATGCCTCAGCATTATAGCCCAGCCTTGTGCTGTGTTCCCTCTGAGGAGTGCTTCTGAAATCTAAACGCTTACAACGGAGGATTCGTCGACCGTTTGTTAAAGGAAGGATCAGAAAAGATGTATGCAGGGGCGAACTGGTCGTATGGAGCACCGGAACATTTCCCGGTGGCCTGACGGTGAATCTGGCCTGCTATCCAACAAGTGTGAGTAAGTGTTATTAAAACTGTTGCCTCATTGTTTTCTCTAACTTGTAAATGATGTATTTAATTGTGTTTTGTAACTTGTAACCGCTTGTAGTGTCTCTGGTTAACTTCTCATATCACGTCTAAAAGCACGTTGTAAACGCGACGCATGTCGCTTTGTTTACGGATTAATATGCGTTTGTGAGCTTGTGCTTCACTGCTGTTTGTCGTTGCTATGGCCACATCAGCTCTCCTACACACGTGCGGCAGTCCTGTTTCATAATGGTTCAGCTTTTGCCGCTGTGTGCATTAATACTGAATGTGTGTCACTGTTTTTACTTCTGGTTAAGAATAGAGTGATATGCTGGGAGACCGGGGGGTTAGTTTCGGGTGTGAGGCGTCTGAAATACAGGCGACTCCCGGGAAAAACGAGTGTTGGCAGATAAGCTCGCGCACACACTATGACTACTTCAGTATTGATAAGCCGTGGTGGGCATTCTCTCGCGCTGAATGATGTCGACCAATCGCAACAGTCTGGGTCATCGGTCCAATCAGCGCAGTTTAGCATGGAGCTAAGGAGGGGTTTTGGAACAAATGAATCGCTGAACGATTCATAAAGGAGTCGCTGGGATAATGAGGTAAAAATAAATGCAGATTATAAGACAATGAAAGTGTTTTTTGACCATGCATTCATATTAGCCTGCTGTTGGAGACCCCCAAAACTAAAATATGACACTTTTTAATGTATAATAGGGGCTCTTTAACTAGATATTTTTCAAGATATTAGTATTCAGCTTAAAGTGACATTTAAAGGTTAATTAGGCAGGTTAGGGTAATGAAGTGAAATATATTAATCTTACATCCAGTTCCACCTCAGGATCTCGCTGTTCCCCCTGTCGACTGCGGGTACTCTGGGAGCAAAAGGAAAAGAGGCTTGTTTAACGAGAGCAAAAATAAATAAATAATAAAAGAATCAACAAATAATAGATATTTGACTTGAGTCCTCACACCTTCACTTTCCTCTGAAGTTCATCCTCAACATCTTTTAGCATTCCTAGAGGAATATTTAGCAGAGAGATCAAAAGACTGAATGTATAATCAAAACTATACTAGAAAAGTATAAATAAATTTCAAAAGAAATCATAAATAACACAAAATATTTTATAGATTTATATATCTTTTTGTTGTTGTTGTTTTTTGTATGTATATTCTCCCAAAGGTAACAGATTAGACTACACGAACGCTTTCAGCATCATTACCCCAGCCTTCAGAAATCATTCTAATCTTGTATTTTATGTTTTAATATCCTATGATAAAGTTTATAAAACAGCATCTGTAAAAAAAACAAAAAACAAAACAAATCATTTGTAACAATAGCAAAGTCATTTTACTGTCACTTTTGTTAAATGTAATGCATCCTTACTACAAAATGTGTGGGTTTTTAAACAGAATCTTCTTTTGGCACTAAAGTCCACATGAATTCAAAACTAACCATACAATTTTGTTGGCTCACACTGCTAGTTTTGTAATAAATGTTTTGTAATAACTCCCCCAACCAATTTCCAGATTTTTGAAATGTCTACTATGCCACACGCACTGTTTTCTTATTTAATATTCCATTTCTCTAGGAACTGCATCACAATACGAAAAACAAAACAAAAAAAAAGCTCGAAGCTTCTGATTCATGTGGACCTTAAATAACAAGAACTGGTGAGACACTGTTTGATTCTAATTTCTAAATAAATACATTTTAAAAAGTAAACCATATAAAACTGGGATTACTAATTTTTAATTGATATTTATTTAATTGATATTTATATATTTGGTACTTATTTAAGAAAAATAACAAAGATTACTCACAATCAAGACACTTACCCGTCACTCTCAGATCAGTTACGTTGTTAGCCATCTTAAAGCCATAAGTCATGGCCTGAAAATCTTCCTGTGATGATAAAATAGCAAGAACAATATATAAATATTTTACATTTTTTAAATCTTTCACTTTATTATTAGTCCCTGTCACTGGATAATAAATCCAAACTTCTTCTCAAAGGTACACAATCCACTTTAAATATGAACCCACCGGTTTTACTGCACTCAACCCGCTTAAGCTGAGATCACTGATCAGCTGCTTATATTCCTCCCGATGCTAATGCTACGTTTGCAATGAACGAACTCCATGCGGCCATCAGCAAACAACAGACTGCTCACCCGGAGGCTGCCTTTATTGTTGCGGGGGATTTTAATCACTCAAACTTAAAGACAGTGCTCCCCAAATTCCATAAAAACATTTTGTGTCACACCAGGGGAAACAAAACTTTGGACCAGGTGTACACAAACATGGCCGACGCCTACACGGCGACCCCCCTCCCCCACTTGGGTCAATCAGATCACCTTTCTTTGTTCCTCACCCCCAAGTACTCACCCCTCATCAACCGTGTGAAGCCATCAGTGAGGACCATCAAAGTGTGGCCAGCGGGGGTAGACTCAACGCTCCAGGACAGGTTTCAACACACAGACTGGAGTATGTTTGCATCCCAGGCCACCCGTGGCTCTCACACAGACATTGACAGTTACACTTCCTCTGTTCTGGAACACATCAACTCTACCATAGACAGTGTTACTACCCAGAAACAGATCGCCACATACCCAAATCAAAAGCCATGGATGAACAAGGAGGTGCGCCTCCTGCTGAAGGCACGCAACACTGCCTTCAGATCAGGTGATGCACAGGCCTACAGCACTTCCAGGGCTAATCTGAAGAGGGGCATCAAAAAGGCCAAGCACTGCTACAAGCTGAAGCTAGAGGAGCACTTTTCCAACTCTGATCCTCGGCGCATGTGGCAGGGCATCCAGGCCATCAGCAACTACAAACCCAGCCATTCCACACCCACAGCCACAGATGTCTCCTTCCTGAACGAGCTAAATGACTTTTATGCCCGCTTTGAAAGAGACAATAAACAACCCAACACCAAGATCACTTCCTCAATCGACCACTCACCCATCACACTCACCTCCTCAGAAGTTTGCACCGCACTGAGTCGGATCAATGTGCGTAAGGCTGCTGGACCAGACGGTATTCCTGGGCGCGTCCTCAAAGCATGTGCAGAACAGCTCGCTGGGGTATTCACAGACATTTTCAACCTGTCCCTTAACCTAGCAGCTGTGCCTACATGCTTTAAAACCACCTCCATCGTACCAGTGCCGAAACACTCTAGCCCAACATGCCTGAACGACTACCGCCCAGTAGCACTCACACCCATCATCATGAAGTGCTTTGAGCGGCTGGTCCTGACACATCTGAAAGACTCTCTACCACCCACACTGGACCCACATCAGTTTGCCTACCGTGGCAACAGGAGCACAGAAGATGCAGTCTCCATAGCACTGCACTCTGTACTCACACACCTGGACAATAAAAACACTTATGCACGAATGCTGTTTGTTGACTTCAGCTCAGCATTCAACACTGTCATACCCTCTAAGCTGCTGATCAAACTTAGAGAGCTGGATATCAACACGTCTCTCTGCAACTGGGTTATGGACTTTCTGACTAACAGACCTCAGAATGTTAGATCAGGCCACATCTGCTCCACCACCGTCACACTCAACACTGGTGTACCTCAGGGCTGTGTGCTGAGCCCCTTCCTCTACTCCCTTTTTACCATCGACTGTAGGCCCATGAACAGCTCCAACACCATCATCAAATTTGCAGATGACACCACAGTGATTGGTTTAATCAGCAACAATGATGAGACTGCCTACAGGGAGGAGATACAGCATCTGGCCACTTGGTGCACCAACAATAATCTGCTCCTTAACACCACCAAGATCAAGGAGCTCATTGTGGACTTCAGGAAGGGACGAACAGGCTCACATGATCCCATCAACATCAATGGGATGGCCGTCAAGTCTGTCTCATCCTTCAAGTTCCTGGGGACCCACATCTCAAGGGACCTCTCCTGGACCACCAACACCTCCAGTCTGGTCAAGAAGGCTCACCAGCGCCTATTTTTCTTAAGGCAACTTAAGAAGAACCAGCTGTCATCAGCCATCCTGGTGAACTTCTACCGCTGCACAATAGAGAGGATCCTGACCAACTGCGTCACAGTCTGGTATGGAAACTGCTCTGTTGCTGAGCGTAAGGCCCTGCAGTGGGTGGTGAAAACTGCCCAACGCATCACAGGGACTCCACTTCCTGCTATAAAAGACATCCAGGAAAAACACAGTCTGCGCCGAGCTCGCAGTATTCTTAAGGACTCCTCTCACCCTGCTCACAGACTGTTTTCTCTCCTGCCTTCCGGCAGGCGCTTCAGGCTTCCTCGGACTAAAACCAGCAGACTGAGGAACAGCTTTTTCCCCAGAGCTGTCTCCCTTTTGAACTCTGCCCCCCACTGACTCTTCTGACCCCCACACTCACCCCCCACTCTCCTCATAACTTATACTCCTCACAGTTACTGCACTACTGAACATTTGCACATTTAAAAATTGCACATATTCATTGCACTGATTCACTTATCATTGCACTGATTCACTTATCTGAACTGTACGCACCCACTGTACATAGACATCTGTAATTATGTTTATCTGCACACTTTTGATTATTAATAAGCAACCTACACTGCACTGATTCATTTATGTGAACTGTACATACTCACTGTACATATACATTTGTAATTATGTTTATCTGCACATTTTTGATTATTAATAAGCAACCTGCATTGCACTGATTCATTTATTTGAACTGTACATACCTACTGTACATGTACATTTGTAATTATGTACACACCCACTGTACACATATATTTGTAATTGTTTATCTATCTGCACTCTTATTATTAATATGAACCTGTACGTACAATCATTTATTGTAAATCTGGGCTCATAACCAAGTCAACCTGTATATAATGTTCATAGTACATCCATCTGTAAATATCACCATAGTTTTTCTATAACTGCAACCTTATAATTTATACCTGTATTCTGCACTTGCTGCTATTGCACTCCTGGTTAGACCTAAACTGCATTTCGTTGCTTTGTACTTGTACATGTGTAATGAGAATAAAGTTGAATCTAATCTAATCTAAAACTGAGTCGGCTGCTCTAACAAGAAGGTTAAAGACTATAACCTCTAGCATCTTTTGAGGTCAGAGGAGTGAGGTTTAGCTGCATAGCACTTCGCTAGCTGGCCTCCGTTACACTCACCCCCCTAAACTTCACTTCCATCCCGGACGAGCCCCCATGTGTAACCCACTGGTCCTACTGCACCCAACCCATGCTGAGCTAGGATCGAACCAGCGATTCTGTGCATGAGAGTCGGTTGCTCTAACAAGGAGGCTAAAGATCATGGTCTCTAGCATCTGTCACTAGAGCACCTTTTGAGGTCAGAGGAGTGAGGTTTACCTGGATAGCACTTCGCTAGCCGGCCTCCGTTACACTCACCCCCCTAAACTTCACTTCCATCCCGGACGAGCCCCCATGTGCAACCCACCGGCCTATTGCACACAACCCATACTAAGCTAGGATCAAGCTGGTAATTCTGAGCATGTGAGTTGGTTGCTCTAACAAGGAGGCTAATTTACAGTGTAATCCAATCATTTATATATAAATTGATAAAACTCCTGAGACGACAGTTGGAGAAAATAAGAGTGTCTTGCCTCCTCAAACACGGCAGCTTTGTTGACTTTTTCGCGGGCGATGTCGCAGATCTTCAGGATGCCCAGAGCGAAGGCTTTGAGCGCAGGGTCTTGAATCAGATCCGGATTGTGAACATACAGACACGTGAAGACGGTCTGAGCCAGAGAATGTCCCTCCAGCCACGTGATCTGAGACGGAGAGAGAACATTCAATACTGATACACTGAATACAGACACAAGAACCAAAACCGATGAAACTCTTATTCACTTTGGATAATTTACACTACCATTTATATCAATGTTTAACCCTTGTGTGCTGTTGGGCATGTCTTTATCCACTCTGGGGTGATTTTGAGGCTTAATTTGGCCACAACTTTCTCTGCGTTTCAGCAAATGGAATGATTTTTGGTGATAAATCTTATTTTGACACATATTTCAGGAAAATTCTTTGGATTTTTTTCAAAAACTCAACAATAAACTCAAATCAACTACGCTTTTATTAGGTTTGAGGCTGTTTTTGCCCCATTGACTTCCATTATAATTACATTTTTGGAGTAATTCACTATATAATCAAGCATTCTTTATTGTTGGTGGTTTTCCCTGTTGGGAAGAGGTACAGATTGTAATTTTTACTGTTGATCATCCGTTGCAATGCAAAAAAGCTAAGTTTCAGGCTTTTATATGAAGTTTAATGTGTGTGTGTGAGAGAGTGTAACAGAGAGCTTTGCACACTTACCTTGATGTGTTTAAGAAAATAAGCAGTTCAGCTCTCAGAAGACAGTCAACGCAGTGAATGTATTTATGCACATACACTTTCATTTGCTTTTTTAATCCATTTAAAGCTAGAAACTTGTTCGCACAGGCCTATCTCAAGGGTTAAAAAAAACATACCGGACCACTCAGTAGAAATGAGGCCTAAGTAACAAAGTAACTCAAGATTGTATTGCATTACTTTCATAAGAAACTTTCCCAAACATACTAACCAGACAGCAGAAACATGTGTCCATGATCCCGATGAGCTCAGGAATACTTAGATCCTTCACTCGTATGGCTTCATCCTTCAGATACACACAAGGACAGAGGGAACAAGAAATTAAGACATGAAGTATACTGTATTTGCAAGAAAATAAGTGAATGAATATATGACTCAAATTCCAAAAGTAACTACAGTGGGTACGGAAAGTATTCACTATTTGTTATATTGCAGCAATTTGCTAAAATCATTTAAGTTCATTGTTTTCCTCATTAATGTACACACTGCACCCCATATTGAAAGAAAAACACAGAACGCTCTGGTCTGATGAGACTTTTTGGCGGTATTCTAAGCAGTATGTGTGGAGGCACTGCTTATCAACTCTCCAATACAGTCCCAACAGTGAAGCATGATGGTGGCACCATCATTCTGTGGGGGTGTTTTTCAGCTGCAGGGACAGGACGACTGGCTGCAATCAAGAGAAAGATGAATTAATCCAAGTACAGGGATACCATGGATGAAAACTTTCTCCAGAGGGATACAGGACTGGGGCTGAAGGTTTACCTTCCTACAAGACAATGATTCTAAGCATACAGCTAAAATAAGAAAGTAGTGGTTTCACAACAACTCCGTGACTGTTCTTGAATGGCCCAGCCAGATCCCTGACTTAAATCCAATTGAGCATCTCTGGAGAGACCTAAACGGCTGTCCACCAACGTTTACTGTCCAACCTGACAGAACTGGAGAGGATCTGCAAGGAGCAATGGCAGATGATCCCAAAATCCAGGTGTGAAAAAATTGTTGCATCTTTCCCAAACGGACTGTATTATGGCCCGTTTCCACTGGGTGGTACGATACGGTACAATACAGTTCGATACGCTTTTATGGCCGTATCCACTGTCTAAATTTACCGAACCGAACCATACCATACCACTCTTTGGTAACCCTTTGCAAAGGGTACCATAGATACCAAAAGGCGGAGCTAGACGCGCAGCTGAACGCTATTGGTTTACAGAGATATGTCATTCGCTCGTACAACAAGCAATGAAAACAAAGTGACTGCCATGTTTTAAATACACAGCCGAGACATTACACCATAATAATATATACATATAATAATGAGCCATGTCTTCTTGATGAACAGCCACAAAGCCAAGAAGAAGAGCAGATTCTCACTTGTGCCCCGTAGTTTTTTACGAGCCAGTCTAAAATGCGAGCATCTATATTTTAAATAACAAACTTTTTGAGCTGATGATAATAACGTGCGCTTGATTATTGACGTGCTTTTGAAACCCGATCCTTTCAGAAACAGACAAACGTGAGACTGACGTGTGCAAAAACAAAGGAGAAGCCAGAAAAAAAACAAAGGAGCAAATTATTTTTTCAGCAAACATGAAGAAACTGCCCTGTTTACTATTATCATCACCTTCTGGACTATTATGAACTCGGAATGACGAAATTACTCTCTAACAAGAGGCTACATGTGCTGGTGAAGATTACAGACACAGATGAGAGGTTTGCACTGACTGTGGGCTATATTTTGTGTTGTTTTTTTAAACCTAAAGTAGGACTAAATGTTTGCTGTGTGTAGTTTTTCTGTAATTGGTAACATATCGGAGACTGTAAGGGGCTGTATGTGTTCATATATGCTGCATTTATTTATTTATTTTATATAATCGCAGACAGTAGGCTATTTCACATCATTGATCTAGTTATAATCAGATCATGTTCATAGAAAGGTCAGTAATGAACATTAATACACCAGTGTTTATGTGTATAATAAAGCACCTGTTTTGTGAGAAGTGCTTCTCGTATGATATGTGAACGACGCGTATAGCTTTACTGTAAACATTTCCTTGAGCGAGAATGATGTCCACTGAAACTTTCTGTCGTACACTATGCCCACCAAAAGAGTACACTTTTGCAGTGAAAACACAAGTGGCTGGATTACTGTAATGCTCTGCTCGCTGGTTGCCCAGCCTCCTCTATTAACAAACTTCAGCTAGTACAAAATGCAGCCGCCAGAGTTCTTACCAGGTCTAGAAAATATGATCATATCACCCCAATTTTATCCTCGTTACACTGGCTGCCTGTTAAGTTTCGTATTGAGTTTAAAATATGACTTCTTACTTATAAAGCATTAAATAATCTAGCTCCTGTTTATCTAACCAACCTTCTGTCTCGCTGCAATCCAACCCGCTCTTTAAGATCTTAAAACTCAGGGCTTCTGGTAGTACCCAGAATAGCAAAGTCAAGTAAAGGGGGTCGAGCCTTCTCATTTATGGCTCCTAAACTCTGGAATAGCCTTCCTGATAATGTCCGAGGCTCAGACTCACTCTCACAGTTCAAAACTACATTAAAGACCTATCTTTTTAGTAAAGCATACACTCAATACATCACTTAGCGGTATGATGCATGAATGTGCTCCACGCATCTCGTTTATATACACTATGAACAGCAGCTACGCTAATTATTCTCTTTGTTCTCTATTTCCAACTGGGGATACCCATCCCGAGGCCCCCAGAGACTATGCAGCGTAACGGATGCGATCCAAGACCCGTGACGAGACGATTCCAGGGCTCCATAATCCTGGACCTCGCTGTATCCTGAGCAGCTGCTTGGCTGAGTAGCAAGCAAGAGACGGATTCCTGTGACCCTCCAAGGACAGACCAGCCTCGAGTTCTCCAACCTCCGGCGCCTAGACTGCAGCTAGAGCTGCGCATCGATGGATTACTCTTCAGTGTTTGGACTCTAAGTAGTGAATATTAAACACTCTGAACTGAACTGAACTCAAACATTAATAACTAAACTGACATTTTCAATTTACTATAACCTTCTATGTGAAGCTGCTTTGACACAATCTACATTGTAAAAGCGCTATACAAATAAAGGTGAATGAATGTGAAGTCTGATAACGGTGACCCGTACCGTACCAAACTGTACCACTCAATGGAAACGGGCCTATTGATGAAAGGGTGCTTCAACTAAATACTGAGTAAAGGGACTGAATACTTAGCCATGCGATATTTCAGTTTTTCTTTTGTCAACAATTCTGTTTTCCTGTCCTTACGGGCTGCTGTGTGTACATTAATGAAGAACAAAAATGAACTCAATATAAAAAAAAGAGTGAAAAATTCAAGGGGGTCTGAATACTTTCCGTACCCACTGTACATTCAAGCTTATTATTATAATTACTATAGCACTTTAAAAAATAAAACATGATGATTATGAAACAGCTGTTTTGGTTGCTACCTTAACAGCTTGTTCAAAGTTGAGGACTTTACGGTTGACTTGATTTCCGATCATCCCAGCGTCCATCTTCGGATCCATCATCTCAATGGCAGACATGGCTTCAAACAGACCGAACCTACAGAAACGTCAGCGGTTGAACATTGCGTTACCAACCGGCTGCACTGTAAATCAATACTCATTTAAAAGTAACCATAAACCAAATGTCAATACTCTTACAGTTTGTCGTGGAGCAACTCGCCAAGTTTGAGTTCTGTGAAAAAGAAAACTTTAATCAGCAAACTTCTTACAGTTTCAGTAAATTTGACTTTATATATAGGACAGAGTGTACATGTGACCCAAATAAAACATGACTGATGGACTTTTCAGGGGATTTATGGTGCAGTGCTGGAGCTTATTCATGACGAGGTGAAGCTTGCATGGAAAAGAAAGTTAATTTTAGAATCCTACATGACCATAAATGGTGAAACTGACAACATCAGAAGAAAAAAAAGATATTTCTGCAGTCATGCCTCATTACACTTTTACACAAGAAACCCAAAAAGCTAACAAAATCACAGAGCAAAAGCATTAGTTGCAATATAATGCTTTATATTATATTATATTATATTATATTATATTATATTATATTATATTATTCATTTTCTTGTTGGCTTAGTCCCTTTATTAATCCGGGGTCGCCACAGCGGAATGAACCGCCAACTTATCCGGCATATATTTCACGCAGCGGATGCCCTTCCAGCCGCAACCTATCTCTGGGAAACATCCATACATTCTCATTCACACACATACACTACGGACAATTTAGCTTACCCAATTCACCTGTACCGCATGTCTTTGGACTTGTGGGGGAAACCGGAGCACCCGGATGAAACCCATGCAACCACGGGGAGAACATGCAAACTCCACACAGAAATGCCAACTGACCCAGGCGAGGCTCGAACCAGCGACGAACGTGAGGCGAACGTGCTACTTACTACGCCACCGTGGCCCCATATTATATTATATTATATTATATTATATTATATTATATTATATTAT
>CAIGQQ010028558.1:26397-36974 GCA_903798035.1 Danio albolineatus | reverse complement strand
ATTACTAGATTATAAAAAATAATGTCACTCACTGTAGATTATTTTAACATGGAACATTCTATTACTTGCAGGATGTTTTTCGCCTCATTAATCAATGTTCAATATGTATTGCAATAAATATTAGACTAATTACCAAGTCTGCCTAGTCGATTTCCAAATTCTTCAGAAAGTCTTGCCAATAAATACAGCACAGTTCTGAGATATTTTAGTGTTTGATGTTTGGATATTGAATCAAATCGGTTTTATTTTTATGTTGTATCATGTACACACATATTATGAAACGCCTTTTATACATACTAATGCGAAATTACAATAAATGTGATCAAATCAGGTCGATAAAATGCAGTTTGTACACTAATAACAAGCAAAATTTCCTTCTAGCTCAAATAATACTTTGATTAGTATGTAAAAATGAATGTAAACGAACGAAATTACAGTGCTCACATCACGTTTGTGTTTCGAACTCTCTATTTTGGCAAGATGTCATGCCTCAGATGCCGTCCTTAAAGCTTAAGTTGTTTTGAACCCGAAATCCTCAGGACGAGTTGATGGTCAGGCAGGAAAGAGTAAACGGAGTGAATGAATGAGTGCGAGCAGGAGAGACGGAAGAATGCTAATCCACGGTCGGCATGCCAAAGGAAAGCTCCCGTCTTTTGAGCTCCGTCGCTTCCTCCTTCTTTTCAGCATCCCTTAATTTTCCACAGCGCACAAACAAAAGACTCGATCCCAGCTGGCCCTCGAAGACAGCTGCATTCACATCAGAGCCCTAATTAACCACGGCAGTACGTTTGACATGCATGTCGACACAATCTGATGCTCTCCTGACTATTCATTCAAAAAACGTTCAATGACTTCCATGTAACGCCGTTAGTTGTGCAAATCCGTATCAGTGTTTTTCAATGAGCCTGAAGGTGTGAAAAATTCTCTCTTTTTCACTCTGCTTTAAAAACTTTTTCCACTTCCTTCATTTATTTGTTTGTTCTCTCCTTCAGTCATTTGTTTGTACCCTCCTTCCTTCATTTATTTGTTTGTTTTCTCCTTCAGTCATTCGTTTGTACCCTCCTTCCTTCAATTATTTGTTTGTTCTCTCCTTCCTCCGTTCATTCGTTTGTTCTCTCCTTCCTTCAATTATTTGTTTGTTCTCTCCTTCCTTCGTTCATTCTTTTGTTCTCTCCTTCCTTCAATTATTTGTTTGTTCTCTCCTTCCTCTGTTCATTCATTTGTTCTCTCCTTCCGTCATTTATTTGTTTGTTATCTCCTTCCTCCGTTCATTCGTTTGTTCTCTCCTTCCTTCAATTGTTTGTTTGTTCTCTCCTTCCTCCGTTCATTCGTTTGTTCTCTCCTTCCTTCAATTATTTGTTTGTTCTCTCCTTCCGTTCATTCGTTTGTTCTCTCCTTTCCTCAATTATTTGTTTGTTCTCTCCTTCTTCCGTTCATTCGTTTGTTCTCTCCTTCCCTCAGTTATTTGTTTGTTCTCTCCTTCCTCCCTTCATTCGTTTGTTCTCTCCTTCCTTCAATTATTTGTTTGTTCTCTCCTTCCTACGTTCATTTGTTTGTTCCCTCCTTCCCTCAATTATTTGTTTCTTCTCTCCTTCCTTCATTCATTTGTTTGTTCCCTCCTTCCTTCGTTTAATCCTTCGTTCGTTCATATTTTTGTTAATATGTTTGTTAATTTGTTGGTCCTACATTAGGTCCTTTTGTTCATTCATTCGTTTGTTCATTCCTTCCTTACTTAGTTTGTTTAGTCCTTCCTTGAATTCTTCCTTCATTCGTTTGGTCCTTCCTTCTTTCCTCCCTTCATTTGTTCGCTCATTCTTTCTTTCATATTTTTGTTCCTTCATTAGGTCCTTTGTTCATTCGTTCGTTCGTTCCTTCTTTCCTTTCTTAGTTTGTTCAGTCCTTCCTTGAATCCTTCATTTATTTGGTTCTTCGATCCTTCCGTCCATTCCTTCCTTTTATTTGGCCCTTCCTTCCATTCTTCATTCGTTCCATTCAGTGATAGTTTAAGGCTGTTTGGTGATTTCAGTCATCATACAGTCGACATCCATCATTTTCAGTGACATGCAGTCTATAAACAGTCTCTGGATCATTGCGTGTGCAGATTCTGGACGTTTTCTTGGACATTTTTAATGTTTCCAAAAGGTTTGCTGCATTTATAAAGCGCCCATGTCTTGAGGCTGTTCAGTGTGATGTGATTTACTTTCTATGTGTGATTTAATTGGACAGGAATCACAGGACTGATCTTTCTACTTTAGACAATGACCACAGACAAGAAAGAAATAAAGTAGTGACTGCAGGTTGAAGGAAAGTAGTGGAGTAAAAGTACCGATACTGCACTAAACATGTACTCAAGGGAAAGTAAAAGTACACATCTTTAAAACTACTACTTTTAAACTTACAATTCCTGAGAAAAACTACTCAATTACAGTGGTTTGAGTATTTGTAATTAGTTACTTCACATCACTGATGGAGCCTGACCTTGCCTCCTCTTGATGACTAGGAGAGAAGCCAGTTTTTAAAACCATATTTGAATGTATTGCGGCTTCAAATCCTGGACCGTACTCCATTTTACTGTTAAATCTGTATCTCTAAATCAGCATCTGTGTTAGATACCCACTATACCGAAGCCCCGAACAAGTCATTTGAGACTAAAGCCGTGCTTCAGATATAGTTCTTTGTAAAGGAAACACATAAACCATTTGAGGTATGCAAATGATGTGAACAACTTTCTCAGAGCAACCTATTCAGAGTGTAATGGTGGGTCCATACAGTAAATACACGCTGTACATACATACATTAGAGCTACCTTAATGCGCACAACCTGCCTCACACACACACACACACAATCGCATAAATGCAGATGTCCTCTATGGATGAGTGAATTATTTAGTTGTATATGAAAGAGCATTATTGACTGATATCTATGTTCTGAATTATTCATTTGAGAAGATGTCAGGCGGGGTGGCGTGGGGGGTGTGTAGTTTATACATGAAGAGTGTGTGTGTGTGTATCCTTGGGGGAAAATAATGTTGCTTGCAGTGGGAAATATACAAAGGTGAGGATGAGTAGAGGTCAAGCACAGGAAGTGAAACCTGGTACCCAAGTAAGACCTACAGAAAAACGGTGACATTGCATCCTTTACATTTAGATCAGTATTGAACATAGATATCAGATTCGGGAGGAAGATCTCAGGCTATAAGATTCCATTATTTATAATGCGCTGTTGGTTTTCAACAGGAAAAAAATAAAATATATATAGACATCGATGCCTTTAGCTAGTCGTATGTTAGGTTAAAAATAAGCTGTAAACATTTTAGACCAACATTTATTTGCTAACTAGATTTGTGAAATTTTTAATCGTCATTATTAGGTTCTTGGTGGTTACTTGGTGTTTACTTATAGTAAACAGTCAAAACAGCCAACCCATTTTGTTTAATATACAGTCAAACCTGAAATGATTCATACCCCTGGCAAATTCTGACTTCGAGTTATTGTCAAAATGTAAGAAAAAACGAAATATATACATTTGTAGGGTTAAATCCCGGACGAGCCCCCATTTTTTGGATTTATTCCCATTGCAATTGAGACACTTAGTGGGGTTTATTCACAACCTAATTTCGAGAGGATCACGTGCTTATGATTGAACACAGCTGGTACCACATCAGCTCTGCATATTGCACCAATCAGACGAATCCTTACACACTATAAATTACCAGAGCTTTCTACTCCGGTCATCTTCGTGAAGAATCCCCCCTTCCACCCCAACTCCTCCCCTTCTCCTATAGGGCGGCACAGTGGCCCAGTGGTTAGCACTGTTGCCTCACAGCAAGAACACCGCCGGTTCGGCCTCTCCCCGAGCTAGTCGGCGTTTCTGTGTGGAGTTTGCATGTACTCCCCGTGTTCGCGTGGGTTTTCCCCGGGTCCTCCGGTTTCCTCCCACCGTCCAAAAAACATGCTACATAAGTAAATTGACTACTTCTAAATAGCATCTTAAAGCAACTCTAGTAAGATATATCTCAGCACATTCACAAGCGGGGGGAGTTCTCGAGACTTACCTGAGCTCAAACTCTCCTCTCGCCCTTTAAACGGGAGGGAGCCCCGGGCTCAAGGATATTCTGAGCTCAGGGCTCTCTCCCGGGACAGCATGCCAAATACGCTTTATAATCAAACAATTATCAGCTAAGTGTGAACTCTTGAATGCTAATTTATGATAATTTCAGGCTTGACTGTCATGTAGGAAATATATTGTCCTTAATTCAATGCAAGTCTATTAGATTTCCTGGTTCATTTTATTGTCAGCCTTCTCAAACTCATACATCAGTAATAATTAAGCACATTTCTCCCCAAAAGCATGCAGAAATTTAGGTTTATTTAATTAAAGAAGCACATAAAGTGTAGATAGAGGACTTTTTGAGCTATAATCTGAGCAAACACCATAAAATATTAATTGTTAATAGTCAAAGGTGGCAAGCAAGAAACAATGCGGCGATAACATCTCACCTGATTGTGAGCTTGTTATTTACATGTTTACTCTTCGGATTAAATGTTTAAATCAGTGGACCAGATTTGGTCTTGTTGGTCCGGTGTCCTGCAGAGTTTAGATTCAACTTGTCTCGACGAGGCAAGTTGTACGAATGAGATCATACAAAATACCAACTAACCAAATTAATACGAATTAAGTTTTGTCAGGGGATTGAGTTGGAAAGACAGGTTTTGAAACCCAATTGTTGTTTGTTGTTCACCCTGATGTTTTTTAATATTCAATAATACTTTTCATTTTTAAGAAAATTACCCTTTATAGAACTAAAACACAAAGCTTAAAAACTACAGTATATATGGTAAAACGTGAACCAAGTACATGTCGATTGATGGACTAAACTGCAGCTCCTTACAGGAAGTTTGGCTTGAGCAGAAATGGTTGTGCTCAACTGAACCTGGTTTCTCTCAAGGTTTTTTTTTTTGTTTTTTTCCTTCATTTTCGCCAATTGGTGAAGTTTGTTCCTCGCCACTGTCTTGCTTGGTTTGGGACTTGTGTAGCTACGCATCGCATGATTTGCTCTTCAGTGTTTGGACTTGCAGAAGTGAAATTTAAACCTCAATGACTTGAACTAAACTGAACTCCAACACTGAAAACTGGACTGACATAGTTTCAATTTACTAGAACTCCTATGATAAGCCAGGCACATGACGCGCCACTTCTCTCACCCGCCCCATCACGTATCCAGCTGCGAATGTTCCCGCAGGACAGGTAGGTTCCCCCGAACTTAAACTTCTCGTTGAGAAGATGGTGTCAAGTTCGTTCAGAGACCATCAAATCCATAATTCCTGTGGTTAAAGATTGTAAATACATTAACTAATGCACCATTATTAAAGTGTTACCAAAATAATAATAATAATAATAATAATAGTAATAAAATAAAAATGGTCCCAGAGTAGCCCAAGCCTGCTGTCAGCGACTGTTTTCTCTCTAACACTGACACTAAGCAGCTGCCAATGTGGTCAGTCTGATGAATAGAAAGCGCTTGCTAATATCCCAAATGATCTTCCCTGCTCTCCCAGGGATAAAGACCTGACTTCGGGATGAGTTTGTGTTTACTATTCAACAGACCACAAAACCTTTTAAAGTGAACATCTCTGAGGAAGCAAGGTGGGAAAGTAATCCATCAAGAATGAGGAGGAGGATCCCTGTCACAAAATGGCGGCAATCACTTTAAAATTTGATGAAGCCATCTTCCCCCCTTAACCCTTAGACCTCTTCAGCTGCCGCTAACATGTACGGTTGAAGTCAAAATTATTTATATATTAAAAGGAGTTATAACAACAGTTATGTTTAGAAATGTGTTTAGACAAAAATATACAGGGGGGCTATTAATTCAGGATGGCTCTGTGTTCTGAATTTAACTATATATAGTTAACCCCCCCCCCCCCTCCCCAAAAAAAATAAACAAACAAACAAACAAACATTTTCACTAAATTTGTTAATCTAGAGCTGTTTCATTGTAAATATACAGTTGACACGGTCTGTAATATGTTATTATATATTAATATTAAACTAATATATTATGTATATAGTTAATATATAATATAATATATAATGTATATTATTAATATTAAAATTATTAATATTTAAAAAATATAGAATAAATACTATAGCAAAATCTGCAAGTAAAATAGCAAACGATTTAGCCTATTCAAAGAGCAGCGATCTTTCGTTCCGATTTTTCGTTTGATTAAATTAAATAATAGAGGTGTCACTTTAAAAAAATGCACAGATCTCTAATAAAAACATGTGATTGCTTTCCTAGCTTTTTATGCTCATTTAGGACGCAATTTGTTGTGTTTAAAAGAAAACCCACCAAGATCAACATGTTTAGATGTTGTTGTCATTATTTTTATTATTATTATTATTATTATTATTATTATTATGTGTATATGTCAGTATTCAAACACGCATCCAAAACCCAGACTTCGCTCCACTTCAAATCGCATGTACAGAATCCGTTTGAGAAACAGCCTCTGTTTATCACTATGGAGCGCGTCTGACAGTCACGCACCGCTACATAAACTGACTGTTTTGAGGATTGCATAGGAGGAGCGACGGCACCTGTAATTAAAGGAAAGGGAATCCTGTCGTTTTTATATTTATTTCAAAGTGTTTAATGCCTAAATAAAATTAAAGCACAGATTGGATTCACATTTAAGAGGAAGCAGTGCCTCCTGGTGGTTTGGCGGTATGGTTTGCGTAAAGAGAAGATCGGTTCTGTAATGTTTACAGTCACTCTTCATAGAAAGATTGAAAATATGGGAGAAATACAGGAAAACACCTTTACGGGGTGATAGCAGGATAGAATATGGGAGAATCCTGGGAAAAACAGGAGGGTTGACAGGTATGACATAATATTTAACTAGATATTTTTTAAGATACTACTGTAGTATTCAGCTTAAAGTGACATTTAAAGGCTCAACTAGGTTAATCAGGCAAGTTAGGGTAATTAGGCAAGTGATTGTATAACGATGGTTTGTTCTGTAGACTATTGAAAAATATATACAGATGTCTCTAGTTCAAAACGTCCATTTTTGACGCCGCCGCGGCGGTATTTCCGTGCGCCAACAGCTTCTGACCTCTGGCTGGCACTTTAACCATAGATTTTTCAGCTTTGCCTTTCCACAATAGGAAGGTACTATATGTGTACTGTACCTTATGTAATATGGTGTGTTCAATTAAGTTATAATTTTGTTGGTTTGTTTTAGTTTTCTAAGCAATAAACGATTTTACACTACTGTTTTAGAAAAGATACAATCCATGGTTAGAAGTATAGCTCTAGGCTGCAAAAATTAAGCAAATATAAGAATTAAGTTCTTCAGCCTTTATAGTGCCCTATTAAATTGATTTGGGGGTGAAAAGAATGTTTCGATTTGTTTGACCATCATGCGCACAAGATAATATAAAGGTTATTGAGCCAATGGAGCACATCCACTGATCGCAGTATACCTTGCTTTATCAATAATTATTATCGGCTAGGTTACAAATATTTGACCAACTGCCACTACATGTAAAACACTCTAGTGCACTCAAAATAGGTTCCCTTTTACTATTAGCGGTGGTTTTAAAGTTTAAGACACAAATTGTTGTGTTTAAAAGAAAACCCACCAAGATCGACATGTTTAGATGTTGTTATTATTATTGTTATTATTATTATTATTATTATTATTATTATTATTATTATTATCATTATTATTATTATTACGTGTACATGTCTGTTCAAACGCACCCAAAACCCAATGTCCCCTTTCAGTCCGCTTTAAATCGCATGTACAGAATCCGTTTGGTAAACAGTGTCTATTTCTCACTATGGAGCGCGTCTGACAGTCACGCACCGCGTACATGAACTCACTGTTTTGAGGATTGCATAGGAGGGGCAACGCCGCCTGTAATGGAAATGAAGGGAATAGCGCCATTTTTATATTTAATTCGAAGTGTTTTCATGCCTTAAAAAACATTTAAGAGGAAGCAGTGCCTCCTGGTGGTTTGGCGGTATGATTTGCGTAAAGAGAAGATCGGCTCTTTAATGTTTACAGTCACTCTTCAAAGAAAGATTGAAAATATGGGAGAAATACGGGAAAATACCTTTATGGGGTGATAGCAGGATAGAATATGGGAGAATCCTGGGAAAAACAGGAGGGTTGACAGGTATGACATAATATTTGACTAGAAATTTTTTAAGATACTACTGTAGTATTCAGCTTAAAGTGACATTTAAAGGCTCAACTAGGTTAATCAGGCAAGTTAGGGTTATTAGGCAAGTGATTGTATAACGATGGTTTGTTCTGTAGACTATTGAAAAATATATACAGATGTCTCTAGTTCAAAATGTCTGTTTTACCGCCGTTCTTGACGCCGCCGCGGCGGTATGTATGTGCGCCAACAGCTTTGGCCGCTGGGTGGCGCTTTAACCATAGATTTTTCAGCTTTTGCCTTTCCACAAAAGGACAGTACACCTGTACTGTACCTCATGTAATATGGTGTGTTCAATTAAGTTATAGTTTTGTTGGTTTGTTTTAGTTTTCTTAGCAATAAACACGATTTTACACTACTGTTTTAGAAAAGATACAGTCCATGGTGAGAAGTAAAGCCTTTATATAAGGTCTTTAGCCTTTATGTTGCCCTATTAAATTGCGTTGGGGTGAAAAGAATGTTTCGATTAGTTTGACCATCATGGTTTGTTTAACCATCATGCACACAAGATATGAAAACCGCAGCACAGCACAAAATAATATTAAGGTTTTCGAGCCGATGGAGCGCGTCGACTGACCTCAGTATAACTTGCTTTATAAATAATTATTTATTATAGTCTAGGTTACAAATACTGACCAACTGCCACTACATGTAAAACACTCTAGTGCAGTGTTTCTCAACTGGTGGGTCGTGACCCAAAAGTGGGTCACGGGAACGTTTTTAGTGGGTCGCGGGGTGATTTTTAAATTATTTTGCTTATACCGGACTTTTATTTTGAAATGTGCACATGACAGTTAAGTTTAGTTAATGGGAACTGAACCTTTACCCTAACCGCTATTTACAGTATTTGTCATTTTTACTTTGCAATATTTCTATAATTTGATACATTTTGTTAAATGACAGCAATAAAATATAGTTTATTTGTAAGTCTTGGTGATTTAATCTTTCACTACTTGTGTATGTTAACAAATAAATACAAATTAATTATGATTCCTAAAATTATGTTAAAGTTTCAAAAAATAAGGGTCGCAGCTTGATGACTATGTAAAAATGTGGGTCCCATGACCAAACCAGTTGAGAACCACTGCTCAAGTGCACTCAAAATAGGTTCCCTTTTGCTATTAGTGGCGGTTATAAAGTAAAAAAAAAATGGGCATATCCGCACTCAAAGTTAGCCGCATGTTCATTCTCTGTTCATTTCTCTTTGCTTAATAAGGGCTAATAATATCAACATTAAAATGGTTTGAAAAATAATAATAACTGCTTTTATTCTAGCCGAAATTAAACAAATAAGACTTTCTCCAGAAGAAAAAATATTATAGGAAATACTGTGAAAAATTCCTTGCTCTGTTCAACATCATTTGGGAAATATCTGAAGGAATAAATCGCACGCTGTATATAATGTGGTTTGCAGCGAGGAGATCTGAAGTGATGATCTTTGTTGGTTTGGCGCTGTGGTTGTTTGCACACTTGGAGAACTCCTCCGAGACCCTGCTGTACAAACTCCTACTGAGTGCATTGGATGTGTTTTTAAAAGCATTTAGCCCTCTGGCAATTAGTTAGGTCTTAATGTACAACGTCAAAACAAACCATCGATCCCCTGATTGATCAGTCCTCTGTTTCTTCTCCCCTCGGTCTGCGTCAGTGAAATGGGAATTGGAACGAGTACTTGTGTTAATCTACTCTTGAAGCTTTAGCATTACGGCTAATGCTACGCATAAACTTTATGGATTGTGCCGTTTCATCATAAATTGTTTTTAACTCGCTCTGGCCTCCATTCGTTGTCCGGCATGAAATACATTTTTTTTCAGGCCGGCGGCCAGTAAGACATAAAAAAACATGGCTGTCAATAAAGCATTTTAGTAGCAGTAGGTCAATACGTTCGGCCTATGTTGTCAAAGCACTCTGTATGAACCTTTCTATTGACCAACCTATAAACATAGAGCTGCGCATTACTCACTGTCACAATAACACACTCCACACACACTCACCATGAGGTAAGACATTACACTTTTATTAAATACAATGGTGCACAGATCGACTGGTCCATATAGCTCAGAGAAATCATGTATAGTACAGACGAGGGTGTTTGATTTGATTGTACATTGTTTTTTACTGTATGAAATCATCACACGCTACTTGATACTTGTCAGAAATCCTCTGTACGTTAAAGGGACACTGAATTTTTTTGGAAAACAGGCTAATTTTACACCTGACAACTTTGAATCAATTCAGCCAATCTCCGTGTCTGGTGGGAGCGCTTTAACTTAGCTTAGCATATATAACTGAATCAGATTAGACCATTAGCATCTCGCGCAAAATGATCAGTTTGGATCGTTTG
>CAIGQQ010028558.1:2205-16961 GCA_903798035.1 Danio albolineatus | reverse complement strand
CTGAACTCTGCAGGAAGGTAGATCTCCAGGAACAGGGTTGAGCACCCCTGATTTAGAGCATAGGGATGAGCCCTTTCAAATTGAACGCAGTGTGTGACACCAAAGAAATTCCCTGCTCTGATGATCAAGGCCCGTAGTGTCCATGAGATTTATCCTTCGAAATTCAGCCAATTTTCAGTACTTCAGTTTGTAATGACACTTCAACATGGTAACCTTGAATATTTTCACTCTGAAATGCCCTTGGAAGGTGATATATGCATTTGGAACACTGATAGTTTGCTATTGAGTCTTCTTGTGAGTCTGTAGATGTAATTTTTTAAAATGCTTCTTTGGATGTTTTGGAGGAAAGTTAACCAGTCCTATAGCAACCAGAAAACAGGGGTGTCCTGTTTCAAGATTGGAGGTGTCCAGTTCTGCTACTTGTTGACTAAAGACCTATAAGATTTGCCCCAACACTTCTAAAAGTTTGTAGTAATCCCCAAAGCCTTCATAAGCTGGTGCATTTAAAAGTTGTTCAAGCTAAACATTGGAGGAAAGTGGCTTCTTAGGAGCATGACTTGTCTGGTTTCTAAGGTGGTGGTCTTATACGATCAAGGGTCTATGTAGTTTCACCTTTCATCAACACTTTATCAGCACAGGAAAAACTATATATTTAAAAATACCCGTGTACTTGTAAACATGGCCTAAGAGGCACACCGTCCTTACCCTATTCCTAGAGCAAGATTGGGCAAGTTTGGTCCCAGAAAGCCACAGTCCTGCACAGTTTTATTTAACCTTAACCAAATACATCTGGACAAGTTAATTATGTCGATGGGCTACTAGAAGGCAAGAGGCGGAAGAAATTTATCTATAGCTATGTTTCCATCCATCTAATTTTATGCACATTTTGAAGTATTGCAGAACAAATGTGCATAAACTACAATGGAAGTACAGTTACCTTTACCTTTTTTACCTTCTTTACAACATTTACCTTTACCTTTTTTGACCTCGCATCAAAAAAGTCATGGGGTTTTGTTTAAACAGGTCGTGTGATAACAAAAATAACACGATGGGATGGCATTAATAGACAAACCAGCAGGACTGACCAGATTGTAAAACATCTGAAATGTTGTTTTGCTCATTCTAAACTCCTATCACCACCGTGGATCAGTATTATTACCTCCAGAACTATTACCTTGAGTTACTTTGACTATTACCTTTGTTTTACTTTACTCTTTGGTTGAAAACAGTGCTTTATTCGCAAGTGTTTTATGCAATATTCCAGTTCTGAGCATAAGTTTGATTAAAATCTTTGGATAGAAACCTGGCTAATGTTGGATCAAGAGTCTGCAGGACCAAATTTACCCCCTTCTGTCATAGAGGCACATTTATATGATAATCCTTAAAAATGCATAGGCTGTGCGACTACGCAAGGCAACTTGTATAAGATTGGTTAAGCCTGTCTGTCTGTTTGCTGACCTCTGATTAGTCAAGCACTAACACTTCTAAGACTATGAGTCATATTTCCATCAAGGAGAGCAACACCTTCCCTGGAGGGAATCTCTAGTAAGCAGGCCAAGTCTTTCCCAAAAAACTTGGGCAATTATCTATAAATCCAATGCTAACCACTTAGACAACAATCCATTAGCAAGAATTTCAAAATGTTTTCTTTTGGTGTGCCTCAAAGAAGAGGGTTAGAAAACAACACCTTGAGGTCATTGGGTTTGTTGTTAATGTGTTTTAGGTGGTTGATGTTGCATCGAAGGTGACTAGATTCTGTGTGGTATCTGGAGCAAAGGTGAAAACCCTTTATTATGGAGAGTTACCTTTAGTCCCAACCTTCTCCAACACCCCTGACTGTAATTCTCAAGTTATCCCAAAGACTACCGTGATGTGGTTCAGCTGTGCTTAATTAATGTGGAACAGGATAGTTGCTTAAACAAATCTCCCTGAATCTGAGGAGCACTAATGGACAAGATTCATACAGACTTTTAGAGCAAGATTAAAGAGTAGACAGGCTTTTGCTATCGGGGCATTGTTCAAGTCAAATAGCACTCAGGCAAACGCTGACAGTATTTCCAGTTCAGGAGATCAGATGGTGCCGTAAGTTGTGCCTCTCAGAATTTGGCTGCTGAAAGCTTGGGGAGTTGCTCTGGCCTGAAGCGCTTCCCCAAACCATCATTTCATTTATTAGCCTGCACTGCCTCTGAAATATTGGGAGCAGGGTTGGACACCACTGACTTCTGGTTGCTAAGCTGTTCTGTGTGGTTCTAGCATGTTGCTAGGTGCACTGTACCAATCATTTCAAATGTAAGATGCATTGACCAAGTAGTTAAGATTTTATTTTTTTTACTTAGACAAAAATGAAACAAGTTGTGTAGATTTGCCATTTAAAGTCATTTCAGTACCTCATTATTTGACAGTTGGTACCAGGGTTGTTTTCCATAGGTAAAGATCTCCCACAACACTACTCCCAGACTCCAGACATCACTCTCTGTTGTGAACTTCCGGTACATGATACTTTCCGGTGGCATCCAGCGGATTGGTAGCATGGTATGACCTCCAACCTACACATGTAAAAACAGTAAGTGCACACTGCGTCAACTGATATATTGAGTCATGATGTAGGAGACATGAGTTTGAATCTGTCAAATCAATATGATAAGTGATATAATGTATATAAATGGTAACAATATAATTTGTATTACAAATAAATACAGCACAGCACTGAAAATTTGAATTTATGTTTACTCAATTTCAAGTTTACTCAAATCAACAATAGTAGGATTTGCATTAAATCAAGTTCCTTAAACAAATCTCAATAGATCTGTGTGCTGATAGACAAGAATCATACACTTTTAGAGCAAGAGTAAAGAGCAGACATTTATTTTGCAATCGGGACATTGTTCAATCCAAATAGCTCTCAGGCAAACGCTGACAGTATTTCCAGTTCAGGACCTCAAATGGTGCCGTAAGTTGCGCCTCTCAGGATTTGGATGCTGTAAGCTCGGGGAGTTGGTCTGGCCTGAAGCTCAACCCCAAAACCAATCATTTCATTTATTAGCTTTCTCCATAATGCGCTGCCTCTGAAATATTAATTATAAGATTGTGGTCCAGTATGTGGATTAGTCTCAGATTAATTAGTTTAACATACTGGACTCATCAAATATTAAGGTCAAAAGCTTTTAAGCTTTTCACTGGTCCCATAGTGGATCTGCAGACTGGAAGGGTCACTTAAAAAGTGGTCTACTGGACAAGTGCTATTAGAAACCTTTTCCCCCTGCAATCAAACACACACACACACACACACACACACTCAGCCACACAACAACATCCTGCTAAAAAGCTCAGGCCAGTTTGCACCAGTCGAAAATCCAAGGTTCCTCTAACTGGTTTTAAATGGACAATTACTGGCAAAGCTGGTGATTGTTGCACGCATTGCTAGGAGTTTTCCCCACTCTCTGGAGAGTTCTTCTTGTTTTTGTTTCTTCTTGTTTCTTGTTTTGATTGCACTACCAGTTATATTGCATCAGCGGAACACATAAAGTTTGTACTGTCAAACATTTTCTGTTTCTAGTCCAAATATCTTAAAAATCTTCGGGTGGTTTCACATCTGCCTTATTTAGTTTGGTTGAATGGCACTTGCGTTTGCTTTCCCTCTTAGTGCAGTTCGTTTGGGCAGGTCTGATTGTAGCATTTGCACTCGAGTGCACACTAAAAGTGGACCAAAAATGCGTACTGAGCCCTACTTGAAGAGGTGGTCTCAGTATGCTTTCAACCGAACCCTGGAGTGGTTTGTTTTTGGTGAGAACATGATCCAAACTAAAACCAACTGCAAAAAGTACTGCGCCTGTTTGGACTAATCCAGCAGCCATAGTCTGATGCACTGTCCTATCTTACGGGGTTTTGAGGAAACATATTTGCTGACAGCACTTCACCAACAGTTTTAAACAGAGAGAGGGAAAAACATTACCTGATGGATCGTTGGTAATATTTCCGGAAGATGACCATGTTGCAGTTTAGCTAAATTAATCACGCCTCTTCTTAACACCTTCGCCGTTTGCAATGCATTAAAACATTGTTTTCCAGCCGTAGCTCCGCTTCATTCTCGAAATGTATACTGTAGTTTGTCTAAAGTGATGTTTACAAACTATATAGTATACTATGACCAGGGATACAATCAGCCAGTGCAGCGACATTATGCGTCTGCCGGTTTGTTTACTTAAAGGAGTTCCATTGGCATTTTCCTGCATGTTAAATCTGACCAATCAAAAAGTTTAGGAAATACTTTCAAAAACACCTAGCCAATGAGTCATGTGGATTTTGTCACATGACTGTATTTTGGTTCTTTTAACTGGTTCAGACCAAAGCAATCAGTGTGGTGTGAAAAATGAACCGAACCACAGATGTGAAAGCTCCCTTAAATTAAGAAGCATTTTTAGACAAGTAAAAAAAAAAAGTATCATTTCAAAGTGAAAACAAGATTATTTAGCGTACCTCATTGGCAGATTATTTTGCTTGTTTTAAGACAAAAACTCACTTAATATTGACTTCTTATTTCTGAAAATAAGACAATATGTTTTACTTGTATTGAAAATGCTTCGTGATTCAAGAATTGTTCGATATTTAGACAAGAAACATGTATAAAGTGTAATTTAACACTACCTCATTTGGACATTATGAATCAAAAAACTTGATCTCATTTTTGCATTTGCTTAAGCCTCGTTTACACTAGTGCGTTTTAGTTTTAAAACGGCGTTTTAGCATGAAAACGATCCGCGTCCACACTAGCGTTTCACCCAGCGTTTCTGAACATATCTCCATCCACACTACTCCAGCGAAAACGTATATCACGTGACCATTAGCGCACTCTGGGCATGCGCGTTCAAGTATAAACAGGAAGCATGTGTCTCGCTCGGCATTTGGATATTGTCAACAAACGCTGGTTGAACGATGAACGCGATGGTAAAGAAAGCAAGAGAGGTCTTTTTGTGGACAGACGACGAGGTCGAGTTGTTACTTAAAGTAACAAATGAATATAAAACATCCATGGTCATCGAAAATACAGTGTTTACAGTGAAGTCTGGTCTGCTGTCTTCCAGTGGCGTTATAGTCATGTGCGCTTGACGAATAAGGGAAGGATACGCAATGACCCAAAAGCCCCAATCACGTAGCGAATCACGTAGCGTTTTAGAATGAAAACGGCCTCTCCAGCGTTTCCAAAACGCTCCGTTTTCGGGGCTCGAAAACTCCGGTGTAGTGTGGACAGATGGCGTAATAGTCGCAAAACTTATGCGTTTTAAAACGAAAACGCACTAGTGGAAACTGGGCTTTACCTACACCCTACACCAGGGGTGGCCAACCCTGTTCCTGGAGATCAACCTTTCTGCAGATTTCAGTTGCAACCCATATCAAACACACCTGCCTGTAATTATCAAGTGCTGTTCAGGTCCTAATTAATTGATTCAGGTGTGTTTGATCAGTGTAGGAGCTAAACTCTACAGGAAAGTAGAACTCCAGGAACAGGGTAGAGCACCCCGTCCCTACACGTAATGAACTAGATCTACCAATGTATTTATGAGCCAAAACTGACTATCCAAAGATTACATTTAGCTAAGGTCAACATGAAAAGCTGTACATAATAGTGATTATTAGGCCATTCACTCACAAATAAGGTCAGGAAATGTTATAAATCAAGAACTTATAGCATTCTTGAAGAGTGAATAGTGACATCAACCAGTTAAAATGCAACCCGCTCTCTAAGATCTCAAAACTCAGGGCTTCTAGTAGTACCCAGAATAGCAAAATCAAATAAAGGGGGTCGAGCCTTCTCATTTATGGCTCCTAAACTCTGGAATAGCCTTCCTGACAATGTCCGGGGCTCAGACTCACTCTCACAGTTCAAAACTAGATTAAAGACCTATCTCTTTAGTAAAGCATACACTCAATACATCACTTAGCTGTATGATGCACGAATGTGCTCCACGCATCCCCTTTATATACACTATGAACTGCAGCTACGCTAATTATTTTCTTTGTTCTCTATTCCAACTGGGGATACTCTTCCCGAGGCCCCCAGAGACTATGCAGCGTCACGGATGCGATCCAAGACCCGTGACGAGACGATCCCAAGGCTCCTTAACCCTGGACCAGGCTGTATCCTGAGCAGCTGCTTGGCGGAGTAGCAAGCAAGAGACGGATTCCCGTGACCCTCCAAGGACAGACGAGCATCGAGTTCTCCAGCCTCCAGCGACTAGACTGCAGCTAGAGCTGCGCACCGATGGATTACTCTTCAGTGTTTGGACTCTAAGTAGTGAATATTAAACAACACTGAACTGAACTGAACTCAGCTATATACTAGCTAATAATTTACTAGCTAATAACTAAACTGACATTTTCAATTTACTATAACCTTCTATGTGAAGCTGCTTTGACACAATCCACATTGTAAAAGCGCTATACAAATAAAGGTGAATTGAATTGAATTGAATTAAAATGCACAAACGTGGCACCTTAAGAAGCTCTGTGGTTACACAACATGCTTTCACAACATAACTCCACCCATCAGCCACTGCCTGACCAGCTGTTTCTATGGAAACTGATGTTCTGTAGGCCTGACCAATGGTGTACACATAGTACACACACTTCTACTGAACTGCATTTGAATCTCGGCGGAGGCTGGTATAATAGAGATGTGTCATGATATTCATCAGTGTTCCGAGATAAATGAACTTGAATAAACTTGGCAGAGTTGTGGATGAGGAGCGTTATCTAATAGCCCAGCTCTGCGTGTACACACGTCATTCAAGCCATTCAATCACTGGATGGATGATTCACGCTCAACACATGAATGGAGCACAACAGAAGAACTTCCTGCTAACAAAGAATAAACGAAGCTGTCTGTCTCTCTTCAAACGTCTATCTCTCTTCAAAAAAGGTTCGGATTCTTGTTTTTCGTCTCACTCTATCCATTTATATTTTCATTGCTTCCTTTTTTGGTCTCTTTTTCCCTAACTCAGGCCCCTCTCGTTCTCTATACAGGCCCTCGTGCTGAATGGAATGCTAATGAGAGATCTTTAATGACTTTTTCGGTTTCTGTCTGACGGCGCAAGCGCTCTATTCTTTCTCTTTGCTGTTGCCATGGTAACACCTCTTTCCTGATTCCCACGCCACCTTCCTCCCTGACTCCTAATCTGGAAGAGACGTACTGACGGGGCACACACACACACACACAGTGAAATTTTGCTGACATCATACAGGAAGAGAGCTGGTAGGGTCAAGGTGTTCAGATTGCTGGTATTCAGTGGTCTGCAGACGAGAACATGAGAAGAATATTGATTTATACATATAGTCGGAAAAAGGATTTGAATGCCTTTAAATGTCCTTGTGAAGTCAGCATTAATTTCCAACTAATGAAACCGAAGCGGAATGGAAGGTAATGCATCTTGATCTCGGTTTAGGGACCAATAAATCTCAATCTGAACACTGACATAATCTTGGCTATTTTGGTGTCTGCATCACATAAAATGCATTTTTTTTAATACACAGCGGAGATCAACGTTAGAGAACAACATACAATTTCCAGAAACTTGAGGAGACTGCTATTGGGAGTGATAGCAGTTGGACGTTCTATTGGAAGTTATAGCAGTTGGGAGTTCTATTGGAAATTATAGCAGTTGGACGTTCTATTGGAAGTTATAGCAGTTGGACGTTCTATTGGAAGTTATAGCAGTTGGACGTTCTATTGGAAGTTATAGCAGTTGGGAGTTCTATTGGAAGTTATAGCAGTTGGACGTTCTATTGGAAGTTATAGCAGTTGGACGTTCTATTGGAAGTTAAACTGATATTTTCTCATTATATTATTCGGCTTCGCCCCTATAGGCATGCAAACACTTGTTTGTAGTCTAATTGTAATTATTCCTAGGCATTTCTCCCTTAAGCAACTGAATCGGAAGTTCTAAAACAATCGCAAAGCGTGGTTTATTTCTAAACTAATTTCGAGAGGATCACGTGCTTATTATCAACACTGCTGGCACCGCATCAGCTCCATAATCTGCCCAATCAGATGATCACGGTTGCATTATAAATAACCAGAGCTTTCCGCTCCAGTTATCTACACCTTGAAGATACCCCTTCCACGCCTACTTCCCCCCTTTTTTTCTGATAGGGCGGCACGGCGGCCCAGTGGCTAGCACTGTGGCCTCACAGCAAAAATGCCGCTGGTCCGGCCTCTTACCGGGCTGGTCGGCGTTTCTGTGTGGAGTTCGCGTGGGTTTCCTCCGAGTTCTCCGGTTTCCTCCCACCGTCCAAAGACATACACCATAAACCAAATGACTAATCTAAATTAACATATAGGATAAACCTTAGCATACACTTTTCACACACTGACAAGACCTACCTATCGAGGATATTACAAGCTCAGGGCTCTCTCCCGGGACAGCATGCCAATTACATTTATTGATCCTCAGCTAAGTGTAAACTCTTGAAAACGATGGTGGGGAAACCGGAGCATCCGGAGGGAACCCACGCCAACACGGGGAGATCAAGCAAACTCCACACAGAAAACCAACTGACCCAGCCGAAGCTCGAACCAGCGACTTTCTTGCTGTAAGATAGTGGGTTGGTTCAGTGACGGCGTTAAGGCTGATTTATACTTCTGTGTTGAGTGATCGGCGTGACCCATGGCACCTGTTCTTGTGCATAGCCATGCGTTTATTCTTCAGCGTGCTGTTTGTGTTGCTCTGCAATAACACTTCTGAAACGCTAGCTGGCTGTAGGTTTTTATGTTACTCTGTGACGAGTTTCTTCACAGGTGTTTTGTTTTTTCTGAATATTACCTTACAGTAATGTAGAAGTAGCTAAAACTCGCTCATTCAGAGACAGGAGCCGGCGGACATGCAACAACTTTAATTATAAGACAAACCCAAAACAGAAGTCTCCATTTGCACGTCCTCAGTGAGACTCGACACTTGTAAACACTCTCTCCATCGATTCACGTCTCTCAGTACCGCCCACACTCGTTACCCATACCAAGCCGACCAATCACAGAGCTTGTGCTACGCTACTGTAAGTCATCAGCGATGTGCTTTTGAGTCAGAAATCTTTTACAGAATCTCTTTCAACCCTTGCATAGTTCTTCATATGAAGGCAAAATGAAGTTTAAAAAGGCTGAGTGATGGTGTAGACCAGGAGTCACCAACCCTGTTCCTGGAGAGCTACCTTCCTGCAGAATTCAGCCCCAACCCTGATCAAACACACCTGAACCAATTAACAGGACTTGAAGCAACACTTGAAAATGACAGACAGGTGTGTTTGGTCAGGGTTGCAACTGAAATCTGCAGGAAGGTAGCTCTCCAGGAACAGGGTTGGTGACCCCTGGTGTAGACTATTCAAACACTCTAACGTCCTTGAGTTGCAATTGGTGTGGTTGTAAACGTGTCACTCTTTCCACATGTAACCTTAAACACAACAATAGCGACTGAGAAAGAAGAACAGTTTCATCAACACATCTGCCAAGCGGCACGGAGGTGGACACGGGTTTTATGTGGACATGGCACCATCAGTGTGCACAAACTCATACACTGTAAAAAAATGCTGGGTTCCACACAATTCAAACATGTTGTTCCAACACAAATCGATTAAGTTAACTTAACATAAAACAATTAAGTTGTCCCCAAAAAACCTTGAGAATTGTGTTGTTTTAACTTATTTTAAATTTTAAAGTAATTTTGTAAAAAAAAAAATTGTGATAATAAAGATGTGATAATCTGTAAAAAAGGTGTGATAATCTGGTGTGTGAACACCTCCGAGTGTTTAAAATCTCTCTGTGAGCAATCGTACAGGTGCGGATACATCTGTACCAGCTCTGTGACTCGACTCAAAACTAACTCTGCTACACTAAAAAAAATAATTCATTGGATTTACTACATTTTTTTTAAAGGTAAGTTGTTGCAAACAATTGATTTGGGCTGAATTAAACAAACAAATGAGGGTGAATATTACTAAGTTTAATTAGTTTGTTTAAATTCAGCCCATATAAATTATTTGCCACCACTTACCTTAAAAAATTTAGTAAATCCAATCAATATTTTTTTCAGTGCACTAACTGAAAGCACAAACTAAAATAAGCAAATCTTACCCGATAGTAATCCGTACTGTAGACATCTCGGGACATCCCAAAGTCTCCAATCTTCACCAATAGATTCTCCCCGACTAGGCAGTTTCGTGTGGCCAGGTCTCTGTGCACAAAGTGCTGGGAGGCCAGATAGACCATGCCCGCGGCGATCTGCTGTGCGATGTGCAGCATCTGAGACTGAGTGAGCTCTGCCGTCTGCTGGATCTGTCCGTCAGCCATCAGAACTGCATCAGGACCATGAGCCCTACGGTGGGCAGAGAAAATAACCACACCACAATTACAAACATGCATTTTACGCTCACAGGTGCAAACTAATTCTGTTGACAGAGGCAACTTTTTGGGAAAAATGGACAACAAGGTGAGACACAGGGTAACTAATTAGGGCAATGGATTACAAAAACAATATTGTTGGTCATTCTTAATAGAAAAGCAACATTGCCTGAAAAACTGTCAAACAACATTGTTTAAAAGGTTTTCCCTGTATCATCAGCATAAAAAATAACCCAGCCTCATTATTGATATGTACTCTTGTATACAGAAATGTATACATTTCTGGACAGCATGAAATACATTCCAGGAGCTACGTTTTTTTAGCAGCTTCTATTTTCGCAAAAACCACCAAAGGCCACTGTGTACGCTTTTTTAGATCTTAAATTTCTCAATTTCTCTCACTAGTGCCATTTATGCCTGCTCTTCTCGCATAAATCCACCAGAGGCCGCTGTGTACGCTTTTTGAGATCTCAAATTTCCCAATTTCTCTTGCAAGTGCCATTCACGACTGCTATTCTTGCGTAAATCCACCAAAGACCGCTGTTGACTGACTGACTGACTGACTGACTGATTGACCTACTGACCCAACCCATCCCCCTCCCTAAACCCACCCAATAGTGTTTTTAAAAACACCCACCCCCTTCCCTAAACCCAACTGATAGTGTTTTAAAAAGTACTGACTGACCCACACACCCCCTTCCCTAAACCCAACTGATAGTGTTTTTAAAAGCACCGACTGACCCATCCAACCTCTTCCCTAAACCCAACCGATAGTGTTTTCAAAGCACCAACTGACCCATCCACCCTCTTCCCTAAACCCAACCGATAGTGTTTTCAAAAGCACAGACTGACCCATCCACCCCCTTCCCTAAACCCAGCCGATAGTGCCTTAAAAAGCACAGACTGACCCATCCACCCCCTTCCCTAAACCCAACCGATAGTGTTTTAAAAAGCACCGACTGACCCATCCACCACCTTCCCTAAATCCAGCCGATAGTGGTTTTAAAAGCACCGACTGACCCATCCACCACCTTCCCTAAACCCAGCCGATAGTGTTTTTAAAAGCACCGACACGTTCCAGGCAGACAGCTGTACCTGAGGAACTTGTTGAGGTCGCCGTGCATCATGTACTCGAACACCATAATAAGAGGATCGCTCTCCACACAAACGCCGTAGAACGTGACAATGTGCTCGTGCTGCAGATTGGTCAACAGCTCGGCCTCGCGGTGGAAGTCCTTCCTGGCGTTCTCACTGGCCTCTTTCAAAGTCTGTAAGCATAAAACATGAATGCGTTACATATATATCGATTCGGTGTGTGCTCACGTCAACAGTAACTTAAACCAATGTTTCCCAACCCTGTTCCTGAAGGCACACCGACATTTTCAACCTCTTCCTCTTTAAGCACACCTGAATCAGCTCATCAGAACATGTTGGCTGCGTCCGAAATCACATACCCATACCATAGTATACAGTATATTATGCTAAAAACAGTATGTGAGTACCCTGATGACCTACTGCTTCCGGCGAAATTCAAATGCAGTACCTACTGAGGACGCAGCCAATAAGAGACTCCAAAACCTGAAGTTAATGGGTCAGATACATCCAAAATATGTACTGTTGGTGTGCCTCCAGGGACAGGGTTGGGAATAAACTGACTTAAACAGCCAACCTTGACAGCCACTAAGATCTTCTCCTGGTCTGTAGACAGATTGTAGCATTCAGCCAGGAACACTTTCCCAAAGGCTCCTTCTCCAAGTTCCCTCTTCAGCACAATGTTGTGCCTTTTAATATGCTGAACAACTGCGGACAGAGAGCACACAAACACACTTTACTTTTCTAAAATATATATATATATATATAGTTTAAGAGTTCACACTTAGCTGATGATTGTTTATAAAGCTAGTTTGGCATGCTGTCACGGGAGAGAGCCCCGAGCTCATAAGATCCTCGAGCCTGGGGCTTCCTCCCGTTGCAAGGCGAGAGGGTAGTGTGAGCTCGGGTAGATCTCGAGAACTCCCCTGCTGGGGTAGCTGAAGGACAGATAGTGATTGTTCTTAGGAGATAGCTACTTACTAGGAGCATGTCTAAGGTGTCTATTTGGATTAGTCAATTAACTTAAGTTGCATGTTTTTGGACGGTGGGAGGAAACCGGAGAACCCGGGGGAAACCCACGTGAGCACGGGGAGAACTTGCAAACTCCACACAGAAACGTCGGCTGGTTTGGTAAGTACTGAAACTAGAGACGTTCTTGCTGTGAGGCGACAGTGCTAAGCACTGAGCCGCCGTGTCACCCATCTAGAAAGGAGGAGGAATAGGGTTGGAAGGGGGGATCCTTCAAAGCGAAGATAGCTGTGGTACGTAACCAAGGTTATTTATAGTAACTTAGGAATCATCTGATTGGTACGTTGTGAATTGGATAATGCAGGTCAGCTGCTAGCAATCATAAGCACGTGATCCTCTCGAAATTTGTTTATTACATAAACTCCACTTAAATTAGACAAGTCATTGTATAATAGTGGTTTATTCTATAGATTAAAAATATTGTTTAAAAGGGGGTTAACAATATTGACCTTAAAATTGTTTTTAAAAATTAAAAACTGTTTTTATTCTAGCTGAAATAACACAACTAAGACTTTCTCCAGAAGAAAAAATATTGTAGAAAATACAAAAGATTTGTAGTCAGTAATATAATCTCTTAGAGATCACACATTTATGGTAACGTAATCTGACTACTTTTGGATTACATTTAGATTACTTTTGTAATACCTTTATGGAAAATGCACATTTCAATCAACAACTCTTTGTGTTAATCCTCAACATTTAGAACATGAAAGAAATGTAAAAGTAATAATTTTTTTGGTTAACGCAAAAATAACTTTTGAGTTAACCTTCTTTAATAAATCTAAATGTAATCCAAAAGTAATCAGATTACATTACTATTAATGTGTAATCTAAGAGATGATTGTATTTAGAAATCTTAGATTACACATTTATACTAACGTAATCTGACTACTTTTGTATTTCATTTAGATTACTTTTGTAATAATGATTGGGGTTAGACATCAAATGTGTAATCTAAGAGACGATTGTATTTAGAAACATAATATCTTAAATTAGACGTTTATATCAATGTAATCTGACTATTTTGTATTGCTTTTAGATTACTTTTGTATTAATGATTGTGGTTAGACAATCGAAGAGATATATCAAAAATATATATATCGCTTAAGGGAGCTAACAATATTGACCTTAAAATTGTTCTAAAAAGATAAAAACAGTTTTTATTCTAGCCGAAATAAAACAATTAAGAAAAAATATTGTAGAAAATACAAAAATATTGTTGTCAGTAATATAATCTCTTAGACATCACACATTTCTGGTAACTTATTCTGACTTTTGGATTACATTTAGATTACTTTTGTAATACCTTTACAGAAAATTTCAATCAATAACTCTTTGTGTGGGCGCCACGGTGGCGTAGTGAGTAGCACGTTCGCCTCACAGCAAGAAGGTCGCTGGTTCGATCCCCGGCTAGGCCAGTTGGCATTTCTGTGTGGAGTTTGCATGTTCTCCCCGTGGTTGCGTGGGTTTCCTCCGGGTGCTCCGGTTTCCCCCACAGTCCAAAGACATGCGGTACAGGTGAATTGGGTAAGCTAAATTGTCCATAGTGTATGTGTGTGAATGAGAATGTATGAATGTGTTTCCCAGAGATGGGTTGTGGCTGGAAGGGCATCCGCTGCGTAAAACAAATGCTGGATAAGTTGGCGGTTCAGTCCGCTGTGGCGACCCCGGATTAATAAAGGGACTAAGCCGAAAAGAAAATGAATGAATGAATGAACTCTTTGTGTTAGTCCTCTTCATTTATAATATGAAAGAAATGTAAAAGTAATAACTTTAACTTTAATAATCTAAATGTAATAACTTTTGGATTAACACAAAAATTACTTTTGTGTTAACCTTCTATATTAAATCTAAATGTAATCCAATAGTAGTCAGATTACATTACCATGTATGTGTAATCTAAGAGACGATTGTATATAGAAACATAATATCTTATATTACACATTTATACTAACGTAATCTGACTACTTTTGTATTTCATTTAGATTACTTTTGTGATAATGATTGGGGTGAGACAATCAAAAATGATATATTGCTTAAGGGGGCTGACAATATTGACCTTAAAATTGTTTTTAAAAACATTAAAAACTGTTTTTATTCTAGCCGAAATAACACAAGTAAGACTTCCCCAGAAGAAAAAATATTATAGGAAATACTGTAAAAAAATTCCTTGCCATGTTAAACATCATTTGGAAAATATTTGAAAATGGACGGCTGATCATTTTGACTTCAACTGTATTTATGCCCCCTC